>CBVK0100830784.1:0-14020 GCA_900067695.1 Picea abies
ATTCAGACGTGTGCTCTTCCGGTCTAAGCATTAGTCTTCCATGCTGCTCTGTGCTCAACTGGAGTTTGCTCTGGATCTAAGTAACAACTATTCTTGACAGTTCTCAACCTTCAGGCTCTTGTGAGAATCTATAGTATTCCCCATGTGTTTCTGCTACAGTATAGTTGACACGTTTTGTATTTGTGCTATTTATCTAAACAACTCGTTTTTTTATTTGATTCAAGGGATTGATTTCTATGATCTATCATGTATGAAGAATCTCAGCTATATCACAAGAACCATTCTAGAAGTATCCTGTTAATTCAGTGTTCTATTTCTCTAATATCTTTACCAATGCCTTATCAAGCTTGACCTGGTCAGCCAGGTGTTTGGGTACAAAGAGCACTTCAAGGTTTCAAAATAGTGACTGCTAAAAATAAACATAAAACATCAGTGCCGATTCACACAAATATTTGTTTTGGGGGGATAAGAGCATCAATGGAAATTCTAATAGAATGGACATTCCTTCCAATCTCTTATTAGAAACAACTTTCAATTAAACTGTATCTTCATCTTTGAGCCAATTAACGTGCTGTCATGATAGTCGGCCATGTTCATCTTTTAGAACCTATAGTGTTGTCAATTCCCAAGTCCAGAAAGTTCTATCGTTCGTAAGAACATCTCCATTTGCTTTCTATTCTTACATAATTTTCTTAGTAGCAGACCCAGCTTGTCTGTATATTTTGTTTTAATGCATTATACCTGCCATCTTTGGTGAACTGAATTGGATATCAAAGAATTGATGAATTTGCAATGAAATCTACTACATTTTATGGGAGAAATGTAGTCGAGTGCGAAGTCTACATTCTGCTTGAAGATTTCAGGTTGGCATTATTATGTATTCAAAGATGCAGATTGCATTCAGGACATTCAGCTTAGAGTTGGTTATATCAACAAGAATGCCCCTTCTGTAAATATTCAGGCATTTTCTCGAGCTTTAATGTTTTACAGTAGCCTTACAAATAAATAGGTATACACATCCTCAGCTTACTTTTCAAAAGAAAAAATGTCTCAAAAACTTGGCAGTGCCCAAGTATCTTACAATGGAAATGTTTTGTTGCATCTTGATCTAAGACATTAGGTCCACTTAGATGTCTTCCTCTTTCTGTAATATCAGGATAAGGGATGGCAAAGGTCTTGTTTCTTTTCAATTGTGTATCGTAAAAGTAGGGGACTTAACTCATAAATCTCTATGATGAGCTGTTTGCTTGTCTTTTCAGCTTGTTTACATTTGAGCCATTTCTATGGCCCTCTTTCATGTTGTAAATGCAACCCCACGCATTCACTGCCCTTTTAAACTAAAGGTTGACAGTTAATATTGATGAATGTCAAGCTATTATGGGGACAATGATGTGGATGTGATGGAAATCTGTAATGCTGTTTATGCTTAGCTGCTACTTTTTCTACACTATTCTATCAAAGAATTGTGGTCTTTTATATAATATTCAGTGGTATGCTATGTATACAGGATGCATCACAACAAAAGAGCTGGGGACTGTAATGCGGTCTCTAGGTCAAAACCCTACAGAAGCAGAGCTCCAAGATATGATAAATGAAGTTGATGCAGATGGCAATGGTACCATTGATTTTCCTGAGTTTCTTAATCTGATGGCGAGGAAGATGAAGGATACTGATTCTGAAGAAGAGCTGAAGGAAGCATTCCGTGTTTTTGACAAGGATCAAAATGGTTTTATCTCTGCTGCTGAGCTACGTCATGTCATGACGAACCTTGGAGAGAAGCTCACTGATGAGGAAGTTGATGAAATGATTCGGGAGGCTGATGTGGATGGGGATGGACAAATCAATTATGAGGAATTTGTAAAAGTTATGATGGCCAAGTGAACCCCTTCCATGTTTGTCCTGAATGTCCTGGATGTATTGAGCTTATTGTAGGATCAGGTGCCTCCAATCAATACTTGTATATGCAGCATCTTTTCAGAACCTCATGACTTACCTCTGCTGTATGGGGGCATATTGGAATGTTGTGTGTTTACTTTGCAAATCTAACTCTGAACCTCCTTGGTTATATTTTCCTTTGGGATTTGTAAGGACTGTTTAGCTGTGGCTTTCTTCCTATTGGGACCAAATGTAGATTGATTTGCTTTTTTTTTATCTCTGTATTAATATTGTCTTCCTTCTTTTCTGGAAGGTTTGTTCTGGTGTTATTGGGAATTTGGTATGATATTGTCTAATTTTTTATTACAGGTGATTGTGTAAGGCTTTTGCTAAGCTTGCTTCTGTAGCATATTGCACTCACTAGGGAAATTGTTAAATAGCCAGACAAGCTTGTAGCCTTGGTAATGCTTATGCAAAAATGTTCCATGGTCACGTGAAAGGTGCAGCGGCTCCAGTTGCATTTTGGCTTGAGATTGTAGTTGCATTGCAAATGATATTTGGAAAATGAACCATGTATTTTCTATGCCATTCCTAAATAGTAAGATGCACCGCAATGAGGCTTCTTGACCAGGTAAGTTTTGTGGGAGAGTTTGAGACTTATACTGATTTGTTGAACCCCAAGTGTTTGTCACTGTTCACATGAGTGATTCTATCATGTGGATGCTTAGGAATAATTTATTCAGCTATTAATAGTATTTTAGTAATTGATTTGGTTCATGTTGTCGTTGTTTTGGTACTTCTCTCCATTATTGCAAATTGCAATGGTGGTCGATTAAAATGCAATTCATGAGTGAAATCTGATTCTATGGTTGTATGCGGTAGTATGCCTAGAAGAAAATGTTTAAGACACGATTATTTAGATGTATACATGGACACCATGTTTCATGTCATGATTATTTGATTTGATTGGACACCATGTTTATTTGATTTGATTGGTTCCTTTTTCCATTTGTTAACTTTGCAACTGTGAGCAAGTGGATTATGGATCGAAGATGGGAATGGAAGATTATGTTTCATTGAGAATCATGCACAGAATGCTTTTGCATCAAAAAACTTTATGGGATGCCAATGACGGTATCCAAGGATGTGGTTGTTGTAGAGAATCACGCGTAGAATGTTTTTCCATAAAAGCCTTTTTGAGATGCCAATGATGGTAACCCAAAGGATGAGTGATTATATATAAAACTAGGTTTATTATCTCATCTTCAAATTAATATTTTATCATGCGAAATTGGATGAATTTGTGGTATTAATGAGAATGGATAGCATACATTTTTGTTCAACCAGACTTCTTACTTCTTGCATTGGTTACGTATCTTAAGTGGTAGCCACTAGCCTATCCTTCAAATTAATATTTTATCACATTATGCGAAATTGGATGAACTTGTGGTATTAATGAGAATGGAGAGTATACATTTTTTTTATCAACCAGAGTTCTTACTTCTGGCATGGGTTACATATCTTAAGTGGTAGCCATTAGCCTATCCTTGCAAGTTAGTGTTTGCATGGAAGTGAAAAGAAACAAAAAAGTTGTTTTTTACAAGTTTTTTTGGCATGGGTATCACATCTAGAAATGCAATCTCTTCAACAATCTATTACCCATTTAGTGTATATATTTCAAAATTTTCAAAAATTCAAAATTGGCCACTTAACTCACACAGACATAAGCTTATCCTCGCAAGCTAGTGTTTCCATAGACTAAGAATAGAATTAAAAGGTATAAAAAGTTATTTTATATATTTCCATATAGTATAAAAAGTTATTTTACATGAAATTTAAAAAGTATAAACAGCCTTTGTAGCCTTTGTATGTGCATCACATCTAGTGATGCAATCTTTACTATTCATAAACCATTGTTTCTTATTGCATGTATTCTAATTTTTTTTTCTAAGATATTTTTTACTAAATTAAATTAGGGATTATTGAAAAGTATTAGTCTTTTTACATGGTGATTTTAAAAGTGTACATACAGATCCATTTTAATCTCATATTTATTAAGCATTTAAGGAAAAAAAGAAATTAAAATATAAATTTTTTGATGGTGACCAGATTTGGAGTTAAATATGGATTTAGGAGATTTTAATGTAGAAATTGCAAATAAGCAAATTATAGTCTTTAACAATATCTCTAAAACTTGACCTTCTATAGTCATAGGAAGATCTTAATTTGATATTTTTTTTTCAAGGAAAACCTTATGGGAAAATGCAAGAATGTTTTTCCACATTCATGGATATCATCCCTAGTAAACCTGTTGGTGTAGGTGTGCTTAACATATGGGTTGAATTCCCAACAAAATTGGTAACAACCGGTTGAGCTAATCCCTTGGACTGATTTGATGTGCACCTATTAGAGAAGTTCTCATGATTATGTTCAAAACTTGTTCGATATGGAGTTGGTTAAACTATGTAGTTGCAATAACCTAATAATTTGTAAAAGTTTTAAACAATGGCCAAAGTTTAACTGTATGATTTGCATCCATGGTCTTGGTAATAGTGCAGTTGGCTATGTTATTTTGTCCATCTCATTAATTATCAAATTGATAACATTTGTATTTTAAAAAACCACAACTATTATTGGGATATAGATCCTCAATTTTAATAGTCATAAGGCTTTATGAGTGGGTTATTACCAAGTTTAGAAATGACAAGCATTGGTGAAAGGAACACATTAGTAATATAGGATTAAACAAGGTTGTCCTCTATTGCCTATAAGTTAGAGGATTGCATGGTGGAGACAGAGATGGTAGGATTAGTTACCATCCTCCTATATGTGGATGAAATTGTCCTTTTAACAAAGTGCCCATTTCACCTTGATGAACAACTTACAATCCTCAAAGATATTTGTCAACTCTAGGATGTTTATAAATATAGATAAAATAAAGAGATTGATCACTAACTTTAACACATACTCATTTTGTTTATGACAATATCATTTTGAAAGAAGTCCATTTTTATAAGTATCTTGGAATTGATTATCATTACAAATCAAATTGAAACTATTGCATTGAAAAAAAATCAACTGAGATTGAAAAGCTTATATTGGTCTTGAGAACAATTGTAACTCATCAAAATATTGGTTTTAGGAAAAGAAAGGTTCTCTTCAACACTCTTAGTATCCCAATGATTCTATATGGCTGTGGGGTTTGGGAGCTATAATATTTTGAGGGAAACTTGAAGAAAATTGGGCAAATCTAGAAGCAATTGATAATAAATGCAATACACCTTATCATATCCTCCTTTTAAAAGATTGACTTCCACCCATTGTGAATAAGGTTATGATCAAGGATTTAATGTACAAGCACAAAATAATTAGCATGGAGAGTGAGATGCTTCCTATCATTATTTCAAAAATCAGTGAAAGTCATTCAAGGCTCAAAAGAGATTGGACTAGAGATGTGGTTTCTTGGTTAAACAAAATTGGGAGATGATATCAATATTGTTAAAATATTAGCACAACTAAATTTAAAAAGAAAATGTAGAGTGGTAGGGAAACTAAGAATAAAAGTGTGACTTATTGAAAATAAATTGTCAACACAAAATTAGAAAATCGAAATTATCTTTCCATCACTAGCTCAAGAAAGAAAATAAATATTGTAAAACTAAGACTAAATTCCCATGAGCTTCACAATGAGAATGATAATGTAGAGGATGAAAACACTTTTTCTTGATTATATCTCATTTTGAAAACACTTGTAATAAAATCAAACTACATAGCTTGTTAGCTCATAAAAATAAAAGTGAACTTGGAAATCTCATTTCCAATTTATTCGATCACATAAACTAGATATATTGATGTAATTAATTTATGCTTTTAGGTTTGATAAACCAAAGTTGGTCTAAATAGATGGTAATCATCATCATCACACACACNNNNCATCACACACACACACACACACACACACACACACACACACACACACAGAGAACCCATATTATGGACCTCTCTCTCACACATACACACACAACACATCTCACTCCAAATATACTATAGAATGCACCTACTTTACTCAATGCAATAAAAAGTTGTTTTGCATGAGATTTAGAAGGTATAAAAATATCTTTTGTATAGGTTGTACATCTAGAAATGTGATATTTCAACAATCCATAAATCATTGTTAAAATAAATTATCTACTTATATTCACGTAAAAAGTATAGATCTTCCAAGAGGACTTCCCTACGATTATCTATGTCCTGCAACCTAGTTGTCCGTGCTTTAAACATTTGGAAGATATTCAAAAAAATGTTGGGAGCCTTAAATGTCCTAAAATAGAATTGCAACTTGGCGTAGGAGAAATGAACATGGGTTCTACCACTAAACCATTCTAGCATAGCCAAAAATCAAGATAACAAGGAATAGAACCTCGAGGGCTTCCAATTAATCTTTCTCTTCATCATCAAGATTGATGTAATGGTGGGGGATTCCCACTACTTCTCCATATGTTCAACCATATCCACAACCCTAGTGCCATCTTCCTCCACTATTTCAATGTCTCAAGCATTCGGGGTTGGGGGGGAAGTGTGGTCCTCTTGTCGAACCTTGTAGCAATCCACTCAAATGTTATCTAGCTCTAAATCAATTAAACTAACATTGAGATCCTCCCAATTGAGGCCTTCATTAGCCAACATATCTTCCAAATTGTTTATAGTGTGTTTGACATAGGAGGGTGGGAGCCCCTGAATCTGATGGATAAGCTTGGCTATAACATCTAGTCTTGCAGAGAGATGCCAATTCTTTGAGACGTTCTAGTTGGTCACCCTATGTCGATTTTGTCAATGACATTTACAACAACTGAGAATCCCCTTTTACAATGATATTATTGACATTGTGAATGATGACCAACTGAATACTTGTCTCTATAGCATGCAACTCAATGGAGTTGTTAGTGTCCTTTCCTCTATAGGCCACATAGATTCTAAGAATGAGGTCATTGTTGTCCCAAAAGATCCCTTTTATGCCCATGGGGTTAGGATTGCCTTTGGAGGCTTTGGAAAAGTTGAGCTTGACATAGTTATTTGGAAGAGGTTGTTGTTGAATCAAGGAATGAATTCTACGTTTGGTAGTTTAGGTAAGTTTGGTAGAGAGTTTAACTGAATACCCTATGAGAGGAGGGTTTCTTGTTTTGTGTCTCCTAGATTTGGCATTATTTTTCCATTACATGGATCTAATTATTTCTTTGATATTGTCTGCAATAACTAACCAAGTTTGTCCTAGTTCCCATGACTAATTTCTAAAAATCCTTTGATTATGATCTTTCTAGTACATTCGAAATTATGAAGCTAAGGTAGATCATTCATATTCTATTTAGGACTTGATTGGATAAATAGGACTATCTCTAGTCTCTAAGAGTGGACAAAAAAGTCTGTGTTCCTATCCTTTTGTCTGAAGAAGTTGGGGCCTTTATTCCATAGTGAGGCAACAAATATTGAGTTTTGTTCTGCTCTTTTCTTTTTTTGTGCTTCAATAATCACGAGGTCATCACCAGGAACAACCTTAAGTCTTTCCTAAATTCTCCTTCCTTTCTTTTGTTCGTATTTTCTATTGAGGGGTAATTTAGTAGATCATCAAAATAAAATCGGAAACCTTCGAAGATCTTCATCGCTCAATTCTATTGGTCGATATGTTTTGGGGAGTCCATCATCATCATCATTGTTTTGTGCAATTTAATTAGATATGGAGATTACCCCCAATTTTTGTCTAAGGTATTCAAAAGTACTCATGGGTAAAGGTTTTGTGAATATATCTACAATATGTTCTTTAGTATCCACATATTCCACTTTAACAACTTTTTGAGTAACTTGTTCCCTTAAAAAATGAAATTTAATTGGGATATGCTTGGTTTTTAAGTGCATGACAAGATTCTTAGAAAGGTTTATAGCACGGGTATTGTCATAGTTAAGAAGAATTGGATGATCATACTTTATTTGTAAGTCTTCTAGAATTTGTTTCATCCAAATTACTTGAGTGCAGCAGGAGGCAACTGCAATATATTCAGTTTATGTTAGATAGTGATATAGAGAGTTGCTTTTTACTTAGCCATGACACAAGACATTTCCCTAGGAAGAACGCTCCTCCACTAGTGCTCTTTATGTCATCCACACTTCTAGGCCAGTCTGCTTTAGTATATGCAGTTAATGTGAAGTCTTATGTTTTTGGATACCATAACCCAAAATCCAAGGTGTCTTTAAGATATATAAAGATCATTTTAACTACTTTCATATGTGTCTCTTTAGGTGCAGACTGAAATCTGGCCACTAACCCTACAACTTGCATGATGCTAGGTCTTGTTTTTGTTGCATATAATAGGATACCAATCATTGATCTATACATGGTTTGGTCTACTTCTAGTGATTCATCATCTTTGCTAAGTTTGCATCCTATAATCATAGGAGTGCTCATAGGTTTACAATCTTACATTTGAAATCTCTTCAACATTTCTTTAATGTATTTGGTCTGATATATGAATATGCCTTTGTCTTATTGTGAAACTTGTAATCCTAGGAAGAATGTTAGTTCACCGAGCAATGACATCTCGAATTCTTTTTGCATTTTTGTAGCCAATTGTTTTTTTAGAGAATTTAGATTACTTCCAAAGATGATATCATTCACATATACTACAACATTAATCATATTATGATTTTCAATTTTAATGTAAAGATTGTTGTCGGTAGCTCCTCTTTTGTATCCTTATTGTTGTTGATGATTATCAAGTCTTGAAAACCATGCCTTGGGAGCTTGTTTGAGGCCATATAATGCTTTCTTTAATTTGCATACATGGTCTTTATTTTTTGATAATATAAATCCTTTAGGTTGTCCTATATAAACTTCTTCCTCTAGATTTCCATTTAAGAATGTTGATTTGACATCCATTTGATATATTTTGAAGTTTTAAAACATGCAAATGCTAAGAACATTCTAATAGCTTTTAATCCTTTGCACACTAATCTTGTTTTATTCCTTACAATTTGACCATCTTCATTAACTTTATTTTTAGAACTCCACTTCGTCCCTACCACATATTTGTCGTTTGGTCTTAGGACAAGTTCCCGGGTCTGATTCTTCTCTATTTGATCAAGCTCTTCATTCATGGCTTTGATCCAATCTTCATCTTTGTTGACTTTTGCAAATGTTTTGGGTTCTATTAGGAGAGCATTGCTTGTTCTGATTCATATGTTAGCCTTCTTCTTGTTTCAACTCTAGCACTTGTGTTGCCTATGATTTGACTCTTAGGATGATCTATTTATACTCTTCTTGATGATGCTTTTGACTCTTGTCTTGGTGATGCTTCCTCTTCATTTTCTTCTTCACTTTGTGATTCTTCTTGTATTTATTTAGTTTGTTCATCGTCATCGTCATCATCATTTATTCTTATTTCATCAACTTGTGAATTATCTTGAGATTTGATTCTTTTTTATTTTAGATCATCCACTTTTACATTTGCACTTTCCACAATTTTGTGCAATCTCATATTGTAGCATCTGTAGGCCTTTTTATTGGATGAGTAACCAAGAAATATACCATCATCTGATATGGAATACAATTTTCCTAGATTATCACCATCTCTTTTTATATAACATTTGCTCCCAAAGACTCTGAAGTGTTTGACTAATGCTAGTCTTCCCAACTACAACTCATATGGTGTCTTGTCATAGTTAACTCTAAGTTGATCTCTATTAAGTATGTATATTGTTCTATACATTGCTTCTCTCCAATAGATATCTAGGAGTTTGGATTCATTTAACATAGTTCTGGATGCTTCTTGGACAGTTCTATTTTTCCTTTCAACAACTCCATTTTATTGAGGAGTTCTTGGAGTTGAAAAGTGTCTTTTAATTCCATGAGTTTCATAAAAATTATTGAACTCATCTTAGTTAAATTCCCCTCCATTGTCCGATCTTGAGCACTTGATTTTGAGATCAATCTCATTTTCAATATGTGCTTTGAAGGCTTTGAATTTGTTGAAATATTCTTATTTCTCTTTGGGAAAGGATACCCAAGTCATCCTTGTATAGTCATCTATGAATAAAATGAAGTATTGTTCAACTTGCATGATTTTAGTTCTTGTTGGTCCATAGAGGTCCATGTGAACAAGTTCTAATGGTTTTGATATAGAGTATTCTTTTCTCTTGCATCTTACTCTTGTTTGCTTTCCATGTTGCCAATGCCCACAAACAGAGTTTGAAGGTTTAATAATCTTTGGCATATTTCTCACGGCTTCCTTTTTATTGACTTTTATCGAATTGTCAAAACCTATATGTCCCATTATTTTGTCCCATAGCCAACTTTCGTCTATTTGGCTCATGCAACATTTTTCTTCATCTTCTATGTTTAAAATATAAACATTGTTTCGTATTCCTTGTGCAACAACCACTAATTTTCCTAAGTCGTATTTTCTAATTTCCAATTTTTGAGAGTCAAATATGAGTGTGTCATTGATCACATGTTTGGCTCACGTTGAGGAAATTAGGCTTCAAATTTTTAACTAATAGCACATTTTATTCTTCAACTTTATTATTTCCTAAATTGATTGTGCCCTTTCCGACATTATTTCCAAATGTAACACTTCCTTTTTCTTTCCTTTTCAAACTGGGGAATTTATCTTGACCTCCAATCATATGCTTTGAATATTCATTGTCAACATACCATTGACTCCTTGTCTTTGGCATATAAGGCTACCTTACACTCTATTTCATTTTCTTCCATTTGTTTTTCTTTACATGTCTTCATATGCTTTTCTTCTTGAATTTTGGAAGTTTTTATGGGATGCTTTGGTAGTCTACAATCACTAGATTTATGACCATAATTGTTGCATTTGTGGCATTCAACAATGTAATTTTGCAGTGGAAAGAATGACTTATAGTTTTTGTTCTCTTGCTTATTATTATTATTGATGTTCTTATAACCATATCTTTAAACATTTTTATGATTTGTTTTCCATAAGCTCTACAATAATGCTTTATGCCCAAAATTATTGCAAGAGAAGCAATAGCCAAGAAAAAGATGTTGATACCTTTTTAGGGGAGTTCTTCTTGTAGCTGTATTCCTTCTATATTCATTTTCTTTTGAAGGGAGAGTAGATTTTTGTTGATCAGAATCAGTCTTTATTTTGCTTTCTTCTTTTTTGAAAGAGATTTGAAGGGAAGTTGCATAACTTTTTGGGTTTTTATCGGTTTGTTGAGATGTAGAGTTAGATACTTTGTTAGACTTTTTTTTATCATAACCCAAAACTGACTTATTGCTTGATGGTGTTTTACTGTTAAGAATATCATCCAAGATTCTTGAACTGTTTTCAAATCTTGATTGGTTGTTTCCTTTCTCAAGTTCTCTTTTTAGAAAAAAAAATAATTCAGCCTCTAGCTTTTCACAGTCTAATTGTTTTTCATTAAGTTGTTTACTTATGATCTATTCAATTCTTTTGGATTCTTGGAGTTGAGTCTTCAAGTCAATAATGATTTTTTCTAACTCCTTGATGGTTATTGAAATTTCATTTTCTCTTGATTTTTATTTTTCTTCGTATTCTAATAGTTGTTCTCTTAATGATTTGTTCTTCTTTTTATATTTTCTCAGTTTTTCAAGAGCACTATTGAGTTCTCATTCAAGGTCTACTTCTCCTTCAACTTAAAAAATTTCTTCATTATTATCAACAACATTGTTTCGAGTTTCTATGCCCATAAATAAAAGTTGTGTCTCTTCATCTTCACTTATGTCAGATGAGCTATTGTCTTCTTTGGAGTAGAAGTTTTTCTTTTTATTGTAGAATTTATTTTTGTTTTCAATTGTGCTCATCTCAGTTCTTAATGGTTATAAGTATCTTCACTATCACTAACCACCTACTTGGGATAGGGACATTAAGAAGCAAAATGTCCAACTTTGCCACAGTTGAAGCACTTGAAGGGTAACTTCCCTTTATATTTCCCATACCCTTTCTGGAGTTTCCTTATAAAATTGGCCTCTTCTTCATCTGATATGTCTGAGTGATTTTCATTTGGCACATTCTCGCGGTTCTTTGTTTCTTTTGATGCTTTGAAGAATGTTTCCCTTTTTGATGACTTTTCTTGCTCAGTTCTCATTTCATAGGCTATAAGAATCCCATGAAGTTCATCCATTGTAAGTTTGTCAATGTATTCTCGATCTTCCAAGGTAGATACCATGGCGTCATATCTCATTGATAATGATCTCAACAACTTTTGGACAATAATTTTGTATTTTAACTCTTCTCCCAATTCTCTGATTGAATTGACTATTTCATCCGCTCTTTGAAAATATTCTGCAATGTTTTCTTCTTATTTCATCTTTAGACTCTCAAACTGCCCTCTGTATGTTTGAAGTTTTGCTTACTTAAATTTGTCATCTCCTTCATAGATGACTTTAATTTTGTCCCAATTTTCTTTTGTTGATTTACAATGCATCACTTTCACAAATATGGGGTTTTCTAATCCACCCATAATTGCATTAACAACCCTTGAGTTATCATTACAAAGTTTATTTGTAGGAACATCTGAAGGTGCGGTAGTTGGTGCATTTTAACCATTTACCACAGATAGCCAAACATCACATCCAAGAGCCATCAGATAACTTTTCATCCTTATACTCCAAAAGGCATAATCATTTCCTTTGAATAATGGTGCTCTATTGGAGGACATTCCTTCTTGTTGATCCATTGGATTTCTCAAAATATGCCTTCAAGTGGTTAGATTGTGGTGAAGGAACCTGCTATGATACCAATTGTTGAAATAATGTTCAATACTAAGAGGGGGGGTGAATCAATATTGTTTTTTTTTTAATTTTTAACAATCATTTCAGAACATTAATTTCATCAAAACATGACAATTAATCAACTATGAAGTACATATCACATATTTTTATATTTAAAAACAAATATTCTTTTAACTGTAAATACAATGTTTATATATTAACTACAAGCTTCAACTTATGAGGGACACCGATCCCTTTTGAGCACCAACTCAAGGAGACACCAATCCCATGTTTTCAAGCACCAACTTGTGGAAGCTACATTTCCATGTTTCTCCAAGAACCCACTTGAAAAGAAGCTACAACTCCTTGTTTCTCCAAGCACCAACTTGAAAAGAAGCAATAAATTCTTGTTGTTCAGGCTTCAACCTGTAGAGGACTGCAATCCTCCCTAGCACCTCCCTTCCACCCTCAGTTCAGGAGAATGTTTAATAATTCTTCCTTGGACTCTGCATGTGTTTAGATCTTCTGAATTAGACCACAGAGACACCTTCTTTTTACCAAGCCCTTTTGTTTTATATAGGCTTCCAACATGTATGATATTGAACCATTGTGTCTTTTTAATAATGAAACATTACACCTCTTCATTTTTTAACAATCATGTTGACTTTTCTTTTGTTATTATTAGTTTATTTTAATTTTAAAAGACTTCAAATACCTTGTAAGTTGTTCAACATTTATCCCTTTAAATGTAACATTCTTGTAGTTGTAATGGAATGGTTGGGTGTTTAATTTTATTTGTTGTTGTTGTAACAGTTCTTTGAATAAAACCTTAACCCTGAGGGTTTAATCAGATTTGAACTCTGAATTTGTATTTCACAAGGTTCTTCTTTTTTTCATTTAATTGATAAGGCCTTCATAAAGGATTTTCAATGAATTCTTAGTATTTCAAACGATCAAATTTGAGCTTGTAATCCCTCTGTGGGGATTTTTCGTGTACACTTCACTCTAAAGTAATGCATGCAGGACTTTAGAACAAATCCAGTTTGATTATGATCGTTTATCACTCTTAGGATCAACGATCCTTACTCATTGCAGGCTTTGGAATTGACCTAGAATTCGAGGGATCAACAATTAAATGAGGGTCATCGAACGCAAATGGTCACAGACCAACGGTGTAAGATCTATTTGCAATTTAAGTTACGCAAGGTTTATTTGTAAAGCCAAAATGTGAAAAGGTGAAAACAGGTGGGTTGATGCAAGACACGTGTTGAAACCATGTCTTATCGCATTCTCCCTTGTGGTTTTTAAAACCACTTTTGGTGCTTTGCGAAGAAAAGTATCCCTTATGGCCAGTTTGTGGTCGAGCTCTCGGTCATGTGAAGGCTAGACCTA
>CBVK0100830788.1:0-19567 GCA_900067695.1 Picea abies
AAATGAAGAAGACTTGAAAATCTTGAATAATTATTGCAAGTGAAATGTTATGTGTTTAAAGCAACAAGTTCAATTTGCAACACATAAATTAAGGATTACTTATGCAAAATACACATAGACAGTAGCATAAACTTTGAACATAAACACATGTGCACAACAATTGATAAAGGAGTTCACCCCTCTTATGGGCTACATCTCCTGGTCCAGCTTCCAATGGATCATTATTATTAATTGCTCAAAAATTGCTCAAACACATGTCTTACAATGCTCAAACTGACAAACCGACTGCTCTAATGGCTTCCCAGCATCCCAAAACCCCTGTCTGGGCTCTTTCGGCACCTCAATCGGTCGAAAAATGAAGAAGTTAGGCCTCCTGGAAGTCTCCCTCTTCAACTTTGTTGTCTCTGGTTCTACAATTCGCACCCTCCTTGAGCAAACCTGGCTCACACACTCATTTAAGCGCAAAAACCCAGTCTCGTACGCAACCGCGCACCGGTACAAACCGTAGGATGGTTAAGGGTGCGCCAGCCCCTAACCGCCTCGGCGTCTTGGCACATGGCGCATAGGACCGCACACAAAGTATAAAGGTGGTTAAGTTGGTTTAACTACCGGATGTAACCACCCCGCGCTCCTTTCCACCAAGCCAATGGTCATATGGCAATAAAAAGAACCATGGTTTATAGTTATAAAACCCCATCGGAATGGTTACAACTGTATATTACATGTTTGTTTTTTGAAATGAAAACACGGGCTATATAATATAGACCCCCGCGCATTTCCAACCATATAACATGGTTATATTACAACCAATGTCCACGGGTCGGGGCTAAGCCCCGGCCCGACCCCTTTCCATTTAATACAATGCAATACATTAAATATATATGCAAATACATATATGACAAGGAACATGGGGTGGCATAATGGTTAGTGGAGGATTGTAAAGGTTTATGCTGTGGGAGGTCCGGGGGTCGAACCCCGTGGCACCCATAGATAAACCAATAATAAACCAACCAATGAGGGACATGTGGCACCCATAGATTGGGCCATGTGCCCTCATACCATTCGTTGTCAACAAGTCACGTGTCAACACCCGATTGGACAAATATCAACCAATGAAACCGTGCCACATCATCGTACGCATGGTACGGCCCTGCCACATCACCGTACAGACTGTACGGACTGTACGGACAGGTACAGTCAGCATCCAAAAATTTTCCCTGTTTGCCTTGATGAACAGATTGCGATATCTTCTCCATACGGACTCCGTTTGGGAAAGTAAATATACCGCTAGAATCAAGAAAACGAGACAAACGCAATGGCACTATTTTCGTCGCATTCTGAGCACTTTGAAAATTGAGCAAAATTTGATCCCCTAATCACTAGTGTGGAAACTCCCGAAGCCCGAAGTTTCGAACCTGGGATAACGTGGACACATGGGGTGTGTGCCATGTGTCAGTGAGTTTTGAACCTATGGAATATTGAAATGTCAGTTAGAACGTGAAATGTTTCACCTACCTGATTGGGCCACGTTTCCACTTCTAGTATTTCACCACGTGGCGACAGATCATGTAGTCCGAAGACTGGGCACTCCAGAGGTAAAATATCTGACAATTTGCATTGGATAAAGAACTCTCGAAGGCCTGAAGGCCAGAGAACTTATTAACCATTGATCAAAGAACAAACGCGGTAGTAGATATCGTAGTCCAAAGACTCGGTACTCCAGGAGTTTTCAAGTCTCTACGAGTGAAAAGTTTTGAAACCCGAATTCGCGAAGGCATGCAGACCATCAATCTAAGATCCCTTCGGGACCTTTCTCAACCATTTGGTCAAGAAGTGGAAGGATGGCATAAGAAATTCGACAAACATCACTCTGGGGAGTTGAGTGACTTGAGTTTTGAAATGTCCCAGAGTAGTGAATTCATGCAGTTCGTTGATATAAGACCCTCCAGGAGTTCGTGACCGTTGGGTCCAGCATAGGGACCAGAGGTAAGTACTTCAGAGGATTTCCACTCTGGGGAAGTGAAGACTTGAGAATGTAAATACCCTAGAGCATCGAATTTCTGAATTGGTTGAGCGTCATCCATCTCAACACTTGATTAATTTGTACCCGTTGATCTCATTGAAACCTCCAGATGAAGGCAGGATCGTCCATTCAATTGGAGATTAAATATCGATTGTCTATTTTTTCTAGTGGAGTTATTAAAGGCTTTGACAAAGTGTAACTCTGGGGGAAAACAAAAGTTGATAAGGGAAAATAGCCTAAGGGAAAATACTTAAGGACTTGGTCCCAATGTCAGTCCCATGCTTAGGTAAAAGGGGCCTAGAAGTAAACCAACCCTCGAACTTGGTGGTCGTGCAAGATCCTGTGTAGAAAAAAACAGAGCGAGGTGCTAAAGGGTGATTAATTCTGCGGTTTCAAGTCGTGGTCATGTGGAACTTGGTTTGAAGGAAGCGCCTTTACAATTTTATATTTTTTGTATCATTTCAAGGGGCTGAAAGTGGTTTTTCAGAGAGCCCCAACTTTCGACTCCGATATCCATTTCGGCGATATTTTATTCATTGGAAATATGACTCAAAGGATCATCACCTAGAATCATTCTATTTTTGGATAACTATTACAATTGATATAATGTTCTTCATAAATTAAACATAAAAGGTACCTGTAAATTTAATTGACAATTTTTGTATGATATATATAATTCTAAATAGATGATTGCTTGTAGGTTTGGCAGGATTAGAGGTATAATCAGATCAATTCAAGAACAAGATCAGATATTAGATTCATCGAAGCATGAAAAATCTTATCAAAGTTGGATAGTGTACATCAAAATTAAGAATCCTCACATGGGACATGAAGCTAGTAGGTGAATAATGTCATTAATGGGCATAGAAAGGAAAATTAAGGCTCCATAGCCTTGAGGGTAGAGATGTGTAGACAGTTGCAAGCTTAATGTGGAAAAAAACAAAGAGATTAAGAAGTGGTGTGTGAATAATCTCTATGTGTCAAGCATAAGAGTTGTAGGGAAGGATTTGTTAGATCTGACTTATCTACTGTCTAAAAGTACTTAGTGAAAGAAATCCACTTTTGATATCAGAGTTCACAGTGGAATCAAGAAGCCAATGCAGATAAATTGGAATGCTCTCTCACTTGAAATGTGGCACTGAATGAAAATGGGCTTCCATTTAGATTGATATAAATGATGAAAGGTATGGTTTCATAGGGAAAGGTTAATGAAGTAACCTAATGGACAAATAAGGAGTAATAGTATTTGATTCAAGAACGTTGTAATAGAGTGATGGAATGTTTTACCTAATTCATTCTAGGGTGTTGGAATGTTTCATGAAGCTAAAGTTGGATGTGAATACATAGGAGAGGCTGCTGAAAATAGAACACCTTGGTTGGATTATAGAAAGACCAAGCGAAACTTGGTTGGAAAGTGCTCAGACTAGGGAACGAGAGTGTAGATGAGAAGAATGGGAGCACACAAGGCAGCAAGGATCTGAAGGAGTTCAAGGACAACCAACTACAACATAAATAGATAAATAAATAAGTGAATTAAAATAGAAATGAACTAGAGTGCATGAGGCATACAATGAAGTTAAATACATATGCATTAGTAGGCATGTTGAAAGTAAATGATTGGTGCATATGGATGTGTAATTGCACATGCTTGGATATGTATATAACATGCTTGTGAACTTAGAAGAGTCTATTATTATGAAATAATGTTTGAGTATGACTAATGATGGATTATGTATTCAGGAAAAATGATACAGCAGGGTTAAATATGTGGATGTTATTATTTCTTATGATTTTCCATCTAGGTGAAGACCCATGAGGGTGGAAGGAATGGTGATCAAAATGATGAAGGGGGAAGTCTGTGAGCTTCTACAAATATCAATGGATCAAATAGAAACAAGTAGGTTGATAAAAACCAGTCAGGTATGCATTTATTTTATGTTGATCCATACATGTTGAAGGGGATTGAGGTAAGAATTCCCTCATCTAATTTCAATATTTAAATTGATACATAATGGCCAAAGGCCTAGAGTATGAAAATGTTGTTGATGCTAGAATGCATTTAGATAAAATGTTGGTTGCATATTATATTATGTTTGGTTATGAGATCATAACCGAGTTAATTCAGGAGACATACTCCTTTTATAACAATGATATCCATAGAGCTAGTCATGTGTGAGACCATAATATGGTTGGATATGGAAGGGCTATACCTCTATGTGAGTGCTAAATGGTATCTACTGTATATCTGATGTTTGGATTGCAACCTCTTTGCCAACACTAAAGAGCACTTAAGGATTATATTCGTGGTGTTGTGTTTGGGTGGAAAAGGAAGGTAACCAAATAGCTAGGCAAGCAGTAGAAAGTGTGTGGATGATGTGTTGAGTCGTTGGCCTAACCTTCCAACTTGTCATGGTGGAATGGATGACATAGTTATGTGGTATTATGTAGTCAATGCATGGATGCATTGTGTAGATGTGGCCATGGGTATTGGCACATTGATTGTTATCTTATTAAATGTTGCATTATGAAAAGTTTGTGTGACTGATAATACATGTGTATGTAATGATGAATTCAATCCAATTGATAGTTGGATTAATAGCAATAATTGAATTGTAGTTGTAAAAAATTATGAGAGTAATTTGTGACTTTGTTTTGAATCATTTCCATGAATATATATATATATATATATATATATTGTACATGAGATATTGACAATTTGTTGGCTAAGGAATGTTGAAATTGCAGGAGGAAAGGGTCTTGGATATGGCAGTGTTGTAAGCCCATAAAGAAGACCAATGCCTATTGTTGTAAAGAGCCAAATTGTTATGAGCAGAAGCTCATGTCTAGAAGTTTTATTATATATATATATATATATATATATATAACAGTTTTGGGAATTATGATTTGATAATTACTGACAAATTGTTTTGGTTGAACGTAAATTGAAGAAATTGCAGGTAGAATGGTCTTGGATATGGCAAGGATGTAAGCCCATAAGAAAGACTGATATCTACAGCTGCAGAGCCAACCATTATGAGCAGAAAACTCATGCTTGGAATTTTTTTTTTTCTTGTATAAAATAAATTTGAAATTTATGATTGTAAATGGTTATAATGATATCTCATGATGACTGTATGTGTATAATACAAATGAGATGTTGGATATGCAAGTTAGATATCATGGAAAAGGCTATTGTTGGGACATGAGGACCCTAAGGTAATCCATGATCGCCCTAGAATATGTTTTGTTGTGGTAACACATGCGAGAGAGTCGCCTCGGCTATAAGACTCGATAAAGTCTCTAGAAATCTTCTTGTCCAAGAAATCCTTGGTCAGGAAAGATGGATTGCCTAAGGGACTATATAGCAAAGAAGGGGATGCCTGAGCCTAGGCCTAGAAGGTGAGTGACCACCACGAAGAGGAAACTTGATAGTTCTTTTAAACTATTGATTGTGATCATGCACAGAATGGGTATGTCAAGGAAAACGGTGAGCCAAAAAAATGAGACAACCATATGGATGCAGATCCATGAACCACACAGATAAGTATTGTATTAGATTATGAAAATTTACTCTTACATTATGAGAAAGAATGAGAATTGCATGCACAAGTTGTGAACTGACATGCTTGCTAATTTGAAATGTTGTAGGAAAACGATGAATGCTGAAGATCTAGAAAAGTACCAGACTATGAGAGAAAATAAGGTGATGTTGGAGAATATAAATGACAAAGGCATGGAGGGAAGAAAGTCCAATGGACTCATTGCAGTTGGATTTATTGAAGCCACAACTTCGAAACTTTCTGGTCGAGTGCATTGAAGCCCTGGAGAGAAGTGGAACAATCTAAGGAACTACATGGCAGAGAAAGGGGTTCATTTATTGGGGTTGTGCAGGGCCGAGGGAAGTAGAGCTTGCTGGTTGGAATTGCTTCCAAAATTATAAATTCTAAATACCGTTATACATGTTTTGGATTGGAATGCGTATGCATACATGTTTAATTTTAGGCCAAAGTGCCTATGTGTATAATAATGGCTTGGATAGTCGGTGTGGATTAAGGTCAGAGGGCCTAGAATTGTAATGCCAATAAAATTAGAATGGTGTTGTGCACTGAGGACAGTGGAAAAATAAGGGGAGGGGGATGTAAAATCCTAGTTTTAACCCTTATGAACTATAATGTATCTTCTAATTGTGACTTGGGCTGGTGAGCTGGTAAATTAAAAAAGGGGCCAGAGTGCCTATGAAATGTAACACTTCATATACATTAATAAAATACATTGTTGGCTGCAAGACGGACAAGGACAAAAGAGATAGGGGCTATGATTCCATGAGAGAGGGGGCTTGAGGGGATAATTCTTTTTATTATTATTTTATTTACCCATAACTGATTTTATGGAGAAAAGGGGTTACATGAGCTTCTTGGGGGAGGCCATGTGGTTCTTTATTTCCAAGTAATATATAAACCTATCTTTGGTTTGGATGGGGGTTCACGTATTCTTATTCATTCATTGTTACACATTTTCCACTCTTCATTTTTGGGAACCTCACAATTGTTGAATTCATATTCTCTTGCTCTGAGCATGGATACAAATGGTTACGTGAGGGTGGCTTGGGGTGAAGTTAGGGAATCATTCTTCCCCTGGTTCATCTTCTTCCCCTTGTTATCTTGTTCTTATTCCTATTCACTCACTACTGCTAGTTCATGTGCTCTTGGGCTAAGCATGGAAATGAATGGTGGGAAGAGGAGAGCCATCACTGAATGGATGTAATTATTTAATGATCATTACATGAGGTAATGGATGCATGTGTGTATGAGCTTGATGGAAGTTTGGATGGAACTGTCCACAGTTGTGAGTCCTTGGAGTTTCCAGTAGGGATATTTCCTAACCAGTAGCACTGGAGCCCTGGAGAGAAATGGAACAACCTCAGGGACTACATGGTATGGAAAGCTGTTCATTTCTTGGGGTTATGTAGGCTGAGCGAGAAAGATATGGGAATTAGGATTTTTTGTGAGGTTGGGAAACTTGAGAGCTACTTAGCCAACTGTTGTGTGTTTAGACTTGGCCTAGGACTCGTCCTTGTGGATTCATAGCCCTGGCTCGAGGGTGACCTATTTTTGAGAATAAATGAATAGAAGTGTCTATGGTTCGAAGGAACATCCTTGGTCTGGAGCCAGTTGGTGAACGTTTACTTGCAAAGATAAGTTCTCTCTGTGTTTTATGTGTAATGTTTATTTCTTCTTTGTATTCAATTATCTCTGAGATATGTATTTTTAATGTGCCTATCTGCTGGCTATTTATTGTGCATGGAACGTTGTTTATCTCTTTATGTTGTGGCATGTATCTTGTCTTATGCATGTGGTTTTCATTCCTGCAACATTCATGAATAGTCCTTTGATTTCAAGATAAGATCTAGAAAACGGAGTCTTGGGACTGTAGCGTGCCCCACCTACTGGTGGTTGGGTGTGTTGCAACCTTTTTAAGTGGTGTAGCCTAGCTTGTGGGTGGATGGGTATGTTACAATTCTAGATCTGAACTAGTGTGGAACCCATAACCTCATGTGTGACTAACACAAATGAAGAAGAAAAAGCAGTTAACAAACAAGTGATTAGTGGAAGAATAATTTTTTCAGTATGTGGGTCCAGTAGGAGAAGTGTAGGTTCAATAAGTAACATTCAAGTCTCTACATCACAGGGAGGTGGTAGTTTAGAAAATTCCACAATGGCAGGACAAGATCCAACCATCAAGTTACCATAATTCTGATGGGATGGGTTTGATGACCCAGAAAAATATTTGTTCATCTGTGAGAAGATATGGGAAGCAAAGAAGATTACAAGGGATGATACAAAGGTTGCACAATTGGCAATCACTTTTCGAGAATTCTCATTAGATTGGTACATGGGTATTTCAACAAATAACCCAATAGGGACACCTACAACTGTAGCATATGTGAAGAGACAATTAATCAATGAATTTAAGAAGCCAAGTTCAGAAGACCAGTTTACGAATGAAATGATAGAGATCAAGCAGAAATGAGGAGAATCAATCTGGGAAGTGGACCAAAAAATCAAGAGGCTAAAAGGTAAGTTAAAGTACACTATTAATAATACAAATCATAGGAATTTGTTTGTTAATTCTTTGTTGCCACACTTGAAGTATTCTTTGAGATGAAAAAAATTCCAAAGTCAGGGTGAGGCTCTGTAGGCATCCTTATAGCTAGAGGAAAACCAATAAAAGCACACATATCTAGTTGTGGAAGATTTGAATAAAGATCTAAAGAAATTAACATTCCAGTTGAATCAGAATAAAGGAAACTAAAAAAGAGAGGATGTTTGGGCTAAAATGTTCAAGATAGAAGGTCATCATAAGAATGAGTGTCCATTATGTTCGTAGTATATTGGAGTGGTTATGCCAAACCCTTTAGCTTCAATAGGACCATGGTGTGATATTTTCAAAACAAATGGGAATGATCCCTATCATTTCCCCTTGATGCAGATGTACCAGAAAGTTCCAAAGAGTACATAGTATGACTTGTGTAAGTCAGTTGGACACAAATACAAGGACTCTAGAACCTTGGAGATGATGAAAGAAAGGATTGCAGATACATACAGGGTGAAATATGAACATGTAACATGAGAATCTACGTAGTATCTGCAGTATAACATTGCGCAGTAGCCATAGTACAATCTCTTGCAGCAGTTTGCAGTACAACCACAGTATAATGTGCAACAGTTTCAATGGAAACAACAATGCAATTCTACACAATAGTGCACAGTTCCAAAGTATTATAGTAGCATGCAGTAGTAGTATAATCAAGACCTCAGTATAACACATTGCATGGAGATAATCAAGGAAATAGAGGAGGCTTCAGAGGAGGATTCCATGGAGGAGGATGAGGACCAGTAGTGTGTAATAACTATCATAAACTGGGGCACTATGTAAGATAATGCCCACAACCACCTGTGGCATGTATGTATTTTCGCGCAACAGACCATGAAATAGAGTATTGTCCAACACGGTTTATAAAAATACAGGACAAGAGGAATGAGACTAATCAGAATGTGCAATGGGTGGGGGTGGAAAAAATAGAAAAAGAAGGGAAGAATATTAACATAGTGACTAGAGGGGGAGCTAAAATAGGAAAATATGTCTCTAATAAGGATCATGACTAGTACTAGTGGGTTAGGAAGAATACATCGCCTGGAAAAAAATTTGATGTGTGCAAAGAGAAATATTTATTCAAAGAAGCTATTCAAGAGATATTGAAGGAACATATTGTGTCCACTTTAGGAACGAATCTAGTATATGAGATACTATTCTATGACATGCCTTCATTATTTGACTAGACCAATCAAGAGAAATCCTAAAAACAAGTAAGTAACTTAAGAAATTTTTTGGGAGCTTGTGTCAAATTGTTGAGTAATAAAAATTCCTTACAAGTACTGTAGAATTTATTAGAAAAGTGTAATCCTGGGGAAGAGGGGGTAAAAAGAGTAAATCAGGTCTGAAAGAAGAGAAGGACCAGTAGGGGATTCATATTGAATGATAACATAGGATATTTCAATATGGGGGATGCTATTCTAGGCTTAGGATCTGAAGTCAATATTCTGCCAAAGAAAACCTAGGAAGATATGGGAGAACCACACTTCGAGTATTCACTTATTTAGTTGAAGTTGGAAAATCAACATAGAATGGTGTTGATAGGAAGGTTGAAGGGGATTCCAATAGATTTGGATGGTGTGTGCACCATGGTTGACTTTGAAGTCATTGACATAGTGGAAAATAATTATCCATATCCATCATTTTTAGGTTTGGATTGGGCCTTTCATAACTAGGCTAGTATCAATTTAAATACAAAGAAGATGGTATTTGAGTATGGAGAATATAGATTTATAGTGTCATTGGATCCCTCATAAGGAAGCAGGTATGTGGAACCTACAAATAATATTCTTACGGAAGATGTGAATTAATTATATAGAACTATTGCACGTGAAGAAGATTATATCAACCCAACTGCAGATGGAATTCTTAGTTGGAGGAGTATTAGTTCCTATGATTCAGACTCTAACATAGGACTAGAGAACTGGAAACAACGGTTACATGAATTATTTACTAGAATATGTGCCATGATTATGCGTGCGTTGAGATGGGTTGGTACAGAGGTAAGAGAACCTCCTAATTTTTATTGCTTGAATGATTTAGAATAATTTTTGATGAAATATGAGGTAGAGGTTATGGAAAATCAAAGATTACCAACACTAGATATTTCTTTAAAAGTCACACCTGCAAGATGGTGGGGTACACATAAGGAAAATATTAGCAATTGGTTCCAGTGAAAAAGGTTATTACGCATCATATTCGATGCAGAGAAAGACCACAAATATGAGGAGAAATATGAAGGATTTGGAAAACCCCAAGAGCATGTAGAGAAGTGCATAGGTCAATGGATATTAGTACCACTAGAAGAATGTACACACAATTTTATTCACATACTAGAAGGCATTTTGAATAAATGGTACACAGAACATCAACATCATAGAGAAACTGCCAATTGGGAAGGGATACAACATAACTTTGTAGTTAAATTTTCCTTTGAGCATGATAGTCTAGATATTGATACAACGTTGAAAGTGGTAGGATATATTATATTTGAAGAACCATAGTTTGAAATAATTCCAACATATCAAAGACAAGATAGTCAAATAGTTAAACAATTCCTATAATGTTATCACGTCATAGAAGTAGAAGAACTAGTAGAAGATAATATGCACAATATCCAGATCCCATAAGTAGAAGGTGAAAGGGAAGTATAAGGTCCTAAGTTGGACTCAAATGATTATGTGCCCACATTAAAGATTAATAAGGTCAACATTGGAACTGTAGAAAACCCAAAGATGGCTAATATTGGAGATTATTGGGATAATCAGACAGTAGAGAGGATCATAGAATTCTTGCACAAGTTCAATGACTTATTACCAACAAAATTCTTATAGATGAATGGCTTAGCAGGAGAGATAGGAGAGATGAATATCCAATTGAAGCTAGAAGCAAGACTTATCAGAAAAATTCTGTATAGGTTGAATCCAATATAAAAAGAGAAGGTGAAGACATAAATTGAAAAACTACCTAAAGATGGTGTTACAGAACCTGTAGAAGAGCCAGAATAGATCAGTCCCATGGTGGTGCAACAAAATAAGCAAGGAGGGATCGAGATTTGTGTATATTTTAGAAAATTGAATGATGCTTTCCTACATGATCTTTTCCCTACCCCATTTATAGAAGAAGTTTTGGAGAATGTAGGGGGTCAAGAAGCTTATTCTTTACAAATGGATTTTCAGGTTATCATCAGATAAGGATTTCTCCAGAAGATAGACATAATACAACTTTTTCTACAGAGTGGGGCTCATTTGAGTATATAGTTATGCCATTTGGATTAAAGAATGAGCCAGCTATTTTTTTCAATACTAGTAGTATCTATTTTTAAAGACTTTATTCATAAGTTTTTGGAGGTTTACTTGGATGGTTGGACAATGTTTAGTTTATTGAAAGATCACATTGAAGTATTGAGGCTGATGGTGGATAGATGCAGACAATGTCAGATCTCATTAAACATTAATAAATGTATTTTTAGTGCACCCTTTGGAATTTTTTTGGGGCATGTGGTGTGTAAACAGGGTCTACTGGTTGATCCTTATAAAATTGTTTTCATAGTTAACTTACCACCACCAAAGTTAGTGCACCAGTTGAAGAGTACATTGGGACAAACAGGGTATTACAGAATTTCATAATGGGATATGCACAGATCACCGCGCCAATGGAGAAGTTGTTGAAGAAGGATACTAAGTACCAGTGGAATGATGAATTTCATAAGAGTATGGATATTTTGAAGGAGAAAATGGTTACTACGCTGATTTTAGTATTTCCATATTGGGAAAAATAATTTCATGTGCATGTAGATGCATCTACAATTGCACTAGGAGAAGTATTAACCTAGCTAGGAGAAGCTGATCTAGATCACTCTATTGAATTTTCAATAAGAAAGTTATCATATTATTAACAGAACTATAACACTACAGAAAGACAAGGTTTAGCTATGGTGTATGCTTTGTATAAATATAGACATTACTTGTTTGGAAAACACTTTATGATGTTTAACGATCATTCATCTCTAAGATACTTACTTAATAAGCCAGTGTTGGAGGGAAGGATATGAAAATGGCTATTATTGTTTCAGGAATTTGACTTTGAAGTTGTGGTGAATCTTGGAAGATTGGATGCAAGACCGGAAGAAATCTTTCCAAATGCACAATTGTTTTCAATACAAATTGCAGATGAATATTTTGTTGACATTATTTAGTTTTTTAGTATAGGATTTGCACCAAGAGAATTTACTACTGCACAAAAGAAAAATTTGGTGGTCAGAATTGCATATTATTAGTTGATTGTTGGTCATTTATACAAACTTAGAGAATATAACATCTTGAGGAGATGTGTGATGGAGCATGAAAGATGCATTATTTTGGTAGAGGTGTGTGAAGGAATTGCAGGAGGACATTATGTTGGAAAATCTATCGTGTAGAAGGTATTATGTGCAAGATTCTGGTGGCTAGGAGTTCATAAGGATTCAAAAGAATATTTTCATAAGTGTGATGTTTGTCAAAGAGTTGGGAAGCCATCCAGGAGGGATGAGATGCCACTGAGACCACAGGTTACTTTACAAGTGTTAGATAAATGGGAAATACATTTTGTAGGTCTGGTTAATCCACCAGAAAGAAGATCAGGAGCTAGATATATTATTACATTGATGGAATACTTGACCAGATGGGTTGAGGTAGCACCAGTAAATGATTGCAGTGCAGATACTGTAGCATGATTTTTATTTGAGAATGTAGTGAAAAGGTCTGGATGTCCAAGAATATTGATGAGTGATCATGGGAATCACTTCATCAATAGTACAATTGAGGAAATGCTTGAATAATTTAAGATATACCACCATAAGACTACTCCTTGCCACCATGAAGAAAATGGAACAATGAAATCCTTCAACAAAATTCTAGAGAATTCCCTCACAAAATTTTTTAATATAAATAGACACTATTGGGATCTGAAGGTACCAAAAATACTTTGGGCTTATATAACTACCTGCAAGAAACTAACAGGACAAATACCCTTTATATTGGTGTATGGAAAGGAGGCATTAGTTCCCTTATATTATTTAATACCAAGCCTATGCATTGCAACAATTATAGAGATGATAGAAAATGGCACATCATAAGAAATATTGGCCCAACTAATGGAATTAGAAGAAGACATAATCATGGTAGGTTTACTTCAAGAGGTACAGAAAGAAAAGGATAAAGCATGGCATGATAGACATATCAAGAAGAATAATTTTAAGGAAGGAGATTTGGTTCTCCTCTATGAAATTAAATATTTGCAGCACCCATGGAAACTCATAATGCATTGGCTAGGACCATATTAGATAAAATCTATTACAGATGGAGGCTTTGTACAACTACAAGACATAACAGGAAAGGAAGTGAAAGCAATGGTGAATGGTAGTCTATTGAATCTATATAGGGATAGTCAAATTACTAACTCTCAATAGTTGTAGCACAATAAATAGAGCTGTACATATTTTAAATAGTAGGAGATAAAAGAATAAAAAGGAAGATAAAAACAGAAAAATAAAGAAAAAGTAAAAAAGAAGTAGTTAGGAGGAATAAGGGAGAGATGGATAATTTAGGAATGAAAGCACGTAGAAAATAGAAATTGGTGTGACATAATTTGAAAATTAGACACCACGTGTTAGCGCCAATTCTCACAAAGTCATGAGCACTGAACACAACACAAAGAAGAAGTCCATTTCGGGCCTATGATCAAGCGATCAGGCTATTGTTTTCAGTAGCGAGGATCCATAGATGGAGTAGATCGAAGGTCATCGGGTAGGCTTGAGTCGCGGAATTGCACGAGGTATAGCATATGAGCCCATTTCTTATCACCAAAGTCACAAAATGATGAGCTATTTCATATTTTCGGCTACCGGGACTTCAAAGGACGAAGGGTTGTTCTCTTCCACTGCATCCGGAAACCTTGAAACCCGAAATGCGAAATCTAAAAGTGTCCGGGAGCCATTTTGGCATTTCGGCCATCGGGACTTCAAGGGACGAAGGGTTGTTCTCTTCCACTACATTGGGAAACCTCAAAACCCAAAATGTGAACTGTAAAAGTGCCCAGGAGCCATTTAAGCATTTCATCTATCAGGAGTTCAAGAGACAAGGGCCACTCTTCCACTACATCGGGAATCCCCGAAACCCAAAACGCAAAATGTAAAATCCACCCACAAGCCATTTCAGCATTCTGACTATCGGGAGTTCAAGAGACAAGGGGTGCTTTCTTCCACTGCATTTCGAAACCCTGAAACCCGAAGCACGAAATGTAAAAGAGCCCAAAAGCCATTTCAGCATTTCAGCTACCGGGAGTTCAAGAGACAAGGGGTTCTTTCTTCCACTGCATTTTTAAACCCCGAAACCTGAAGTGCAAAATGTAAAAGAGCCCAAAAGCCATTTCAACATTTCGGCTACTGGGAGTTCAAGAGACAAGGGGTTCTTTCTTCCACTGCATCGAGAATCCCCAAAACCCAAAATGTGAAATGTAAAAGTGCCTCGGAGCCATTTCGGCTATTGGGACTTCAAAGGACAAAGGGGTCACTCCTTTATGTTTTCAGTCTTAGCCACCCTCCATGGAAAATGCATTTAATGAATATTGAGCAGGTGGTTGAGGCCTCAACTCAAGCCATGAATGCACGGCATGGAGGTGTTGGCAGGCAGTCTTCCCAAGATCATCCTATGTGCAGTTTTTCTCAAAAGAGCCATGCCGATATGATGTTCTCGAATGATCAGAAGAATCTGTGCATGCTAAGTTATACTTTAATGTCTCACCTACCCTCTTGTTGCCAAGAGATCAAATTTCTCTGAGTATATATACTCAGTTTTTGTATTTTTGTAAGGATCGATGGTAGAGCTAAGCTCCTGACTGTAAAGCTTTAACAAAGCCTATGGTTCTTTGGTTATACAAATGATATTTTTAGATTTCTTGTTTAATGGCAGCCAGCCTCCTCCTTTCCTCATTCCTCTAAATCTGAAAGCCCGTGTATGGATGATCCAGTCAGGTGTTGCTATAACTATATAATGCATGATTGATTGTATTAGTTCTGAAATGTTTGAGGTTTACTTTGAAGTTTCTCTATTCTAAGAGGATCTCATATCTGAGACTTTTCCCCTTTCTTTTCTTTCACTTACCCAACACTATGCAAATTTACTGGCATAAGTTAAATCAAGACCTCGCATGTCCTTGTTGTTTCAACCCAGTTTTCTGAGTGAGTGATATTGTTCTCAGTTTACTTCCATTCGATCACCCCCTTTTTAACAAATCGTGACATAAACTGATGGGCCTTAGGCTTACTCCTGCTGCAATCCAAGAGTGACTTCTATAGCCAACATTTATGGCTTCGTTTCCAGGGACAAAGTTGAAAATTTTCCTTGGGATTGAATGACATTGAGCCTCTGATTATGAAGGTGCATCAAGCATTAGAACCTTACAAGATTTCTACTATGCACCTGGTGACTCCATTGTGATGACTCCACTATGGAAAACCTATTGTTTTAGTTGTGGCTTCCAGAGTTAGACACACGCGGTCCCATCCACAACTGCCTCTAGCTACACCTGAAGCTGATCCAGAGGTGATTTTCAGAAAAGGAAAGGCCTCTGAAGGAGAAACTTCCACCGCCGAACCAGGTAATCTTCCATCTCCTTTTGTAGGAACTCCATTTTCTTCTTCTCAGCTTCCCAGAAGACCTTTTTCTGAAGTTTCTCATTTCCTGAATTTCGGGAGTGTTCCTACTGCGTTTTCCCCTCCGGGTCTGGGATTGGAGGGAGAAATCCTTGTCACTCTCCTCTCCCCTGAAGTTGTACCTTGGCGTAGACCCAAGACCATAGAAGATTTCCCCACTCCTAGATTTACCACTCCTCCTCTCGTTATTGTTGCTGCTACTACACAGAGAGAAGCATCTCCTGAATCAAGACCTTTATCCTTCTCTCTAAATCCCCCATTGTTTCCCTTTCCACCTGGAAGCTCATTTCCAGTATCCCCTATTCGAGCTCCTACTCCTCCGAGTTCTCCTCCACCTAATATTCCTATGGCAGGAGCAAATCCCCCCATGAACAGAATGGAGGCTATAATAGCTGCTAGGTATGCTCCCCTTGTGTTACCTCAACCTCTCAATGCCCTTCTAGCAAATGGCTACCTTAAGCAGCTGCCCAAATTTATAGGCGAAGGGGACATAGCTGCAGAAGAACACCTTGAAGCCTTTTATAGTTTTACAGATGATCATGTTATCATGCATGCAGACGTATGGATGATAATTTTCATCCATAGCCTTGAAGGCGAGGCTAGAAAGTGGTTTAGGGCCCTGCCTCCTGGATCTATTGATGGGATTGAGGCTTTGGATAATGCATTTTTGAGACAGTGGGGAGACAAAAAGGACTTCATGTATTACATGATAGAGATTGGGTCTTTGAAGAGAAAGGAAGGAGAGTCTGTCTCTGACTTCTCCAAGAGATTCAATAAAATGTACAATAAGATCCCCGTTGAAATAAAGCCCTCAGAAGCCTCTACTAAGATCACTTATGCTAGCACTTTTGATCCCGATTTATGCCTTATGTTGAGGGAAAGGAGAGCAACTACACTGGCTCACATGTAGGATGCATCCATGGAAGTAGAATCTAACATATTGGTTGTTGATTGACTCAGGAATAAAGCTGATAGAGACATATCTAGGAAGAGACCCAAAGCCTCCCCATCCAATTCCTCTCCCCTTCCCCTTCATATGGATGAGGTAACTAAAGTGTTGAATTCCCTTTCCGCTAGAATGGAAAGGTGGGAGTTCGAAGGGAAGCCCATGTACAAAAATCTCCAAAATACTGATAATAAAGGCTTCAGGAGGCCCAACAATAATATGCCACAGGATTTGCCAAGAGAACAAAGGAGCAAAGACAGAGATGAGAAAAGGATCCAAACCCCTCTCCAAAATAACCTATTTTTTCATGAGGAAGGAGAGGAGATTGATGAGCTCGACCCTGAAATTCATTGTATTGAAGACACTTTCCCTTTTCCCCATTTAACTCAATCTATATATGAAGAATCTATTATGAATAGTCAAGTCAATGAGTTGGGAAAAGGAGAAAAGGCAAAAAAAACTCCTAACAGATATCATCTTAGGTCAAAGAAGAAAGAAGGAAATTTTGATAGCCATGATAAGCCTCTCATAGCGGAAAAACCTGCTAACCCTGCTACAATTACTACTAAAGAAAAGAAAACTCAGAATAATTATCCAACAACCAAAGAACCTGTTTCTGAGGTAAGGGAAGCTCCTAATACTTTTTGCTCCTTTAGTTTTGAGCATGAAATTCAAAAGATTAGAATTCCCATACCCCTCTCAGAGCTCATTAAAAATGAAGATTTCAAAAGGTCCCTCTCCAAGCTGCTACAATCTGAGTCCCCCCAGCCTTCTACAGACTCAATACATATTCAAGATGAAAATACAGTAGTCATCCTAGGTCCCATGTTAGAATACATAGATGATTCATCCCCACCCTTCTACACATCCCTGAACATACATGATAAATTGTTGCATAATTGCCTCATGGATTCGGGAGCTTCCCACAACCTTATGCCCAAAATAGTCATGGAAGAATTGGGACTGGAAGTGACAAAGGATTATCATGATTTGTACTCTTTTGATTCAAGGAGGGTGCAATGCCTTGGAGTCATCAAGGACTTGGTGGTCTCTTTATTTCAGCTGCCAAAGAAGACTGTGATCATGGACATTGTAGTAGTTGATGTTCCCCCCAAGTTCGGCATGCTATTGTCAAGATCTTGGATTAGAAAACTTGGAGGAACATTATAGATGGATCTCACATATGCCACCATTCCATTCTTTGGAGGGGAATACATGAGGTTGTATAGAGAAGCTCAACTGGCCTACATTGTTAGTGATGAAGTAGACCCCACTAATCACCCCATCTTTGCACTTGATACTGATTTGGGGTCTAGTTTATTGTAGATCACTGAGACTCCTGAAGCCCCTTTTAAAATCAGAAAACAAACCATATTTAATCATGAGATACCTCCTCCAACCATCTTTGTTTGGAAAATGTTATTCGATGGAGGTTCTTCTAGAGAAGGCGTTGGCACTGGAGTGGTTCGTGTGTCCCCTTGGTAAGAAACCATATCCCTGTCATACAAGCTGGAATTTGAAGCTACCAATAATGTGGCAAAATATGAAGCTCGTGTTCTGGGTATGAGGGCTGCAAAAGAAATGGGAATTAAGGAGGTAAGAGTGTTTGGAGATGTTGAGTTGATAATCCACCAAGTCAAAAATACTTATCGAGCTAAGCATCCTCGGCTCAGGGGTTACAGAAATGAGGTGTGGGACTTGATTGATAATTTCTTCTCATCTTTCAAAATTTCTTTTATTCCAAGAGAGGAAAATACTTTGGCCGATTCCTTAGCTATCTCATCTAGTCTGTTCAAGATCCCTCTACTTCCTAAGATCAAATATCAAGTTGAAATAAGATATAGGCCATCTGTTCCGGACAATATCAAGCATTGGAAGGTATTCGAAGATGATCTTGAAATTGAAAAATTTCTTCAGTCTGTCGATGAATCTTCTGCATTGCACATTGATCAGGCTCCTGATCTCGAAATTCATCCTCACCCTGAGGTATTTTTAAATAAAATTTCTAATCACCATATTATTCATCTACCTAGCAATCACCTTTCGAAGGGACTGGTCCCTTTAGAAACACTGTTCGATGGGAATGATGCGACAATAAAGGGTAGGGTTTCAGATGGAGATGATGATACAGTGAAGTGCAATATCGATACACAGGAGGAGCTTAATTTTGTCAAGTTGTTAAGAAGTTTGACCAAAGAACAGAGGGCCGAATATACCAAGTTGTTAAGGGAATTTGCTGATGTGTTTGCATGGACCTATGAATACCTCAAGACATATGACACATCTGTAATTGAACACAAGATCCCACTGAAGGAAGAGGACAACCCATTCAGGAAGAAGATAAGACAGATAAATCCCATGTTGTTTCATGTCATGGAGAGAGAAGTGAAGAAGTTGTTAGATGCCCAAATCATTGTCCCCTTGAGATATTTCGAGTGGTTGGCCAATTTTGATCCGAATTATTTTCGGCACGAAATGAGAGCAGAGATATAATAAAGAAATGCACAGAGATATCGCATATATCTAGTAATATAACATAAATGTATCAAATATGCAACCATAAACACAGATATACAGTAATACACGATTTCTATTAATGAAAGAAATGTACAGAGACCTCGCTAGAATGGTGGCAGCTTATCTCTGAGAAGAGATGTGATGGCTACTCGCATTCACAAGAAGATGGTTACAATGAGGCTCTAGAGGCCTTTTTACAATAATCGGGAATGCCAAAAGTCCTAGACATCCAAAA
>CBVK0100830792.1:0-10973 GCA_900067695.1 Picea abies
AAATAAAGTAAAAGTCACTTGGAGAGACAAGGTGAGAAGGGAGGATAAAAGAGAGATTGGGGTCTCTATTCTCTCATTAGGTCGTTTATCATTTGATATTTGTCTTCTTTCTAGTGAGCCCATGCACTTGGGGGTTTTGAGGGTTTTGACTTAACAAACCCTAGAGATCAGCTCGGTGGTGAAAGATCCCACCCAACTTGGTTCAAGCTTGGTCACGGAGGTGAAAGATTCCTCCCTCACCATTCTACATCAGATCCATTCAGTTACAAAGGGATTCTACATCAGCCACAGGTTCAGAGGGAGAGAGGGGTGCAAAATTGAGGGTTTCTAGCAAGGGAGGCTCAGTTGTGGAGCTAGTTCAGTTCGATTTGGTCAAGGAGAAGGAGTTTTGGAGATATCAGCTATTGGGTTATCTTCGTAGAGGCCATAGCACCTTTCTTAGCTCATCCAGGAGGTGTTTTGATAGAGTATCGATTTATTGTGTGGATGGTACGGTTTCTTCTAGAGGAAGGGCGCAATTGCTGAAGTAGATCTCTTCATGGGAAGGGTGAAAAATTCATTATTCAGCAGGGGAACCTTTCTACATTGTTCCTATCCTTCAGATCTACTCTTCCCTAGTGTTTTGGTGGCTATTGGGTCCAAGGAGGAAGAGGGCCGAAATATTCCATAGAGATACAGTCTAGGCAAGGGAGAAGCTATCACAGATTGAGGGTTTGATCCAGCTTTGAGAAAAGATCTCAGTTTTCATTCATCTTCGGCAGCTATGTGGCCTTTGGAAGCTTGTATCATCTCTTCTTGGGGTATTTTCATTGTGTTATGAGTTCTCATGCTCTATTGTTCCAGATCTGTAGATCTATTGTGTCAAGATCTTCTACTACTATGAATAAAATCATATCTGAGGTATTTTTGGTTATTCCTTGTAGAAAACCTAGGCTTTAGGTCGTATCCTCCTTCTCAGTTTATAGATCATATGGCTAGCTAAAGTGAAGAGATAAAGAGAGTGTAGCTACAGCTAGGCTCTCTCCTTCTTCAATCAATGGCTGAAAAATTCTCTCAATGGGGACATGAGACAAGGACCTACTTGTGTGCTTGTCACCTAGGGTTTATTCAGCAAAATTATAAACATATGAAAGAAATAAGTAATGCAACCATTCAATCAAGAATTTTTTGCTGAAAAATACTTACATATCACCAAGAAATAGCATTGCAAACCCTAGTTGTAACACCTTCCATTAAGAGAAATGCCAAAATAGCCTTCCTTCAACAAGTGCGCATCACTAAATCAGCCAATAACCCAAGAGAGGGTGCAAATTTCAGACCTCCTTATGGAGTGAGTAAGTTCTGATGAAAAAATGAAGGTGAAAATCCTTCATTTATACTGTATCAAGGACCTAATTTTACTTTTAGGTCATAAAAAGGCCGACAAGGCCAAAATATTGAAAATTATATTGTTTTACATTAAATGCTAAAAATTAAAACCTAATCAAGCTAAAGTGAGACGTCAAGCCCCTCTGAGGGAGACATTATCCCCTTTTAGGGCAAATGGAGCATCCTGGAGCAAAATGTTAGCCCTCCTTGGGCTTCTCCAACATGCCACACGTGCCAATACTGCCCAATTTGCCTCCCAAGACGTCCAATAGGCTAGATGGTGTCATGGTCATCATGGGTGACGTCCTAGGCCTTCCAAGTCCAACGTTCCACTGAAAGAGGGTCAATCCCCCTAGGTCAAGCTCTGCCAAAGTGCCTCTGGTGGAACGTCCTCTTCTTCTCTGGTGCAAATCCCTTGATCCATCCGTGTCCTATCTGTATCCCTTGATGGGGTCTCAACATCCACCTCATGGGCTCTTCAGCCCCATGGAGGTCTGAACTGATCATCTCCCCATGTGTACTGGTCCAAATGGCACATGTCCGTCGGGCATGGTCCTGCACATCAAAAGCTATGCCCTCCATGGGCTCATCAGTCATAGGGATCATAGCAATGTCAATCACATCTCATCATCAATATTATTAAACATGTGCATAAAATCCTTAATACATCCGTTAACAGCTCAAAGACACACAAGCCTACAATACAAGTCTGGAGGAAAGGACAAGGTGTCCTATTGGGCTAGTGTCCACTGGGAAAGGTAAGTTTTTGAAAGAGACCTCATCCAAGCCATGTAAGTGGGTGATGTGGTCAGGGGATGTCCAAGCATCTGGGTGCAATAAGGGCCAAGGATGCAAGAAATGTTACCTGTGGGTGCCTTTGTGAGAAGGCGAGTTGTACCTATCATGGATGTATTCTTTCCAAGCCCGTTCTTGCCTTTTATTCTTTTATCTTTTATTGCTTTTCTTTTTTTTTCAAGAGCTAATCAGAGGACACTGCCCTGGCGTGGTGACTAGTGGTGATAGTGTTACCCACAAGTACTTTCACAGAAATGAGAAGGCTGGCTCGTGATGAGACCCTCTTTCCCTTGGCCATGCAACCAAGAGTCACTGCCCTGGCGTGGTAACCAGCTGGTGGCAATGTCATACTGCTAGGTACCCATGGACCTAATAGACTGGCTCGTGATGAGACCCCCTATCCCCTGGTTAGGTCTTGTCTTATTACCTTTTTCAGGTCCCTCTTGTTTCTTGTTGAGAAGCCTTTTATTGCTTTCTCGGGGATCCCTGGGTGAAGCATATCGAGGTTTTATTTTTAGGCTTTTTATCTTTTACCAGCTTGCTTTTACCTTCTGGGCCTTTAGCCCCTTCTTCCCACGAGATAAGGTGCATTCCTGAAAAATAGGTCAACCTAGTGCTCGGACAAGTGGAATGGGATAAGTGAGCGGGAAACAAGATGAAACAATGGTGCTATGATGGGAGCAGACGATGGCTTTTCAGAAATCCCCCCAGTGGCAAACCAAAACCTACAGAGAATATTTGATCAGGTGGAAGGATCTACCCATTGAGGGATGCCACATGGGAAAATGAACAAGTGGTGAGAGAAACAGGTTTGGAATTTCTTGAGGGAAAGAAATTTCTAGCAGGGGAGACTGTAATGTCCCCCACCTCTTGCTGAAGAGGTATTGAGAAGACTCAGTGGCCTAGGCATCCCCACTAGGCCATAGTCTCACACTAAGGGGAAGGTTCAACCAAACTAAAGTTATATTATTAAGTTGACTTGATGAAAAGGTGAAAAAGAGTTAAAAGATAACTCAATGGAGGAATAGAAGCGCTGGAGGTTGAGTTAGGAGTTAACCCTAGGGGTTAATCTAACTCAACAAAGAAATAGAAGAAAAGTATAAAGGGAAGGCTAGGGTGCACCTAATATTCATTCTGGATTTTGGTATTTTGCTTGTTGATGCTCTTGAGCATACAGTTTTGAGGGTTTTGATATTACAAACCCTAGTGAGCAGCTCAGTGGTGAAAGATTCCACTCACCTAGCTCCAAGCTTGGTCTCGGGGATGGAATACTCCACCCACACCATTCTACAACTATCATCTATCCAGGAGGACTGGCAGGGCCGTACCAGCTAGGGTTTCCTTGCAGGGACGCACCAATTGTTGAGGAAGAGTTCGATCTAGCCAAGGGAAGAAGCTTGAGAGTTTTCCAGCATTAGGGTTTTGCTTGCAAGCCCTTGCTCAACAATTTGAGGGCTTCTTGGAGGAGTTATCACGTCCCTATCATTTACTGTAGGTTGGGACGATTTCAGGAGGAAGGGTACAACTTGGAGATTCAACAAATCGCAGATCTAGAAGGCTATAGGCTAGATCTGATCTTGAGACTTCTCTCAAGTGCTTGTGGATGCCCGATCTATCACCTGGGAGATTTTCAGACGATTCAGAGGCCCCATTCAGCTAGGCCGTACTATTGGCCATATTCACGGTTTCAGGAAGGCCGTATCATCCTAGGGTTTCTGTAGTTTGAGGAGAAAGCTTCAGTGTTTGAGCTTCATACTTCAAGAGGAGGCTTCCCTTGCCTTGATCTATCATTGGGGAGAGTTTGGCAGCATCAGGAGGTCTATATCTTTAGGAGGGCTGAACCCTTGGTATCCTTTGTCTTCAGCAGGCCGTACCAACAGTCATCAGGGTTGTACCAGTTGCTTGAGGGGAGGCCGAAACCCTGGTCTTACAGTTGAGCATTCATCTTCTATTGGCAACCTTCGGGAGGCTTGATTTGTATCTCCGGGAGCATTTTGTATATAGCTCTAGTATTGCCTTGAAGCCATCTATTCAGATTTGCTTCTCTATTGTATTAGGTGCTTGCTTTCTTATAATAAAGTTCAGCTATTTGCTTTTGGTTCCTATCTTGTGTAGTGTTGATGATCTTCATATGATGACAATGATGTTTGTGTAAATCCATGGTTAAATAATTGAATAAACCCTAAGGCCGAAATATTCATGGTCAACCTACATACACAACAAATAATAATCAAATCAGTGGTTAGTTAGTGATTCCAAGCGAAAAATTGGCTTGGGATCATTACAGATACAATATACTGGAAATTATTGTTGAGAATTATAGCTCGGACAAGAACTTTTGCACAGGTTCAATGTGAATGCACGAGAAGTAGTTAGATATATTTTCAAAAAGCAATTCGATTTTGTAATTCACTTTAGTAGAAAAAGAGAAAGTCTTATTTTTAGAGATTTGGATGCCTTCTTTACTTGAGTGTGATTGGTCCTCCACTGAGAGAGTCCAGATCCTTCTCGTCCATTGCATAATTAGATGCAAGCAGATAATCCCTCAGCACATCTTTCTAGTAAAGTTTGAGGCTTGACCCTTCCGACTTGAGATAGTGTTCAGATTGATCTCTTTTCTGTATAGCATCCGGAGCTTCATTAACTCGGTGAAGGGGTGAGACCGATACTTGTACATGGACTATTGTTCTTCAAAGACAATTGCCCTCTCTATCCCTTCAGGTTTGTCTCGAGGTTGGTTCACAGGGGTTTCATATCTTCAAGAGTCTATGGGTATTTAGATGGACCATCTACCTCCATTTCAGTATTCCTTAGATGCGCCTAGCCACCTCCTACCTACCAGACAGGAGTTGAATATGATCATCAGGGATGACATATATAGGTAGTTTATCTAGATCACTTGGGTTAATCCTCAGGGTGGTTTACACCCAAAGATGGCTTTTTACATTGAGCACTTCTTAGAGCTTAGAGACGGGCTCATTGTTCGACCACAATATACACTTCTTCATTGGGTGCACACTCTTCACATTCCCTTAGGATAGTTTCAAGTTGGTTCCCATAGACTTCGTTTAGAGACCAACCACTAGATAGATCGATTAGACAGGATTATCTAGCTATGCCATCTACAGGAGATCGAAACTGAGTAGAACTTCCTCTTTCGCTGCCCCATCTACTATTGAGACTAGGGGGAGGTTCCATTGCCTATTCAGGGGGATCAGACCCTCACTGACTTCTTCAAATATTTCGACCAGAGATGTTTGGCCTTATACATGTAGGAGGCCCTCAAGATTCAAACCCATTTTCTACAGCCTCCTACTAGATCAGACTCTACCCAATGTATCCCTTCCTTCTTCACAGTGTTACGCTTAGGAAGGGGCACTAAGAGACAGACATGTATTGACACAGATATAGACTCCATATAAGTGTGGACTTGTGGGACCTTCCCCCATCCCACGAGATTTCAACAACATGATCACATTAGATCCTTCCCCAGAACTCAAAGATGAACTACCACTTCTCGACAATAACATAGTGGATGATCCAGACATCCCACCAGTTCTCCCTTTGGACATCATACTATACTGATCTTTCATCATTCAACCTCGAATGTTAGGAGAGATGGGTCTATTCCATGACAAACCTACCTTATTACTTTTAATTCTTATTTTCCTTGGATCTTTTCTCCCTATACATCTCCATGCCAAAGCGAGTTTCTGGGCTTGAAGTTGAGGGTTGTTCATACCTCAGCTTAGATCTTACTTTTCCTTACTCTACTTTACTTTTTGTTGGCATGTTTTTACAGGAAGAGTGTGTTTGTCATTGATCGCAAGAACAACAGCGACGATGGCAAACAGGAAAAGCATAAGCTCGGGAGAAGAAGCGAACAATATGCAGAGATCAAAGATCAGAAGGGAAATCGCAGTACAGAAACGTGATCAGGATCAACATCTCCACAGGAAAAACCAAGACCGTTGAGAATTTGAATACCCGAATCCTCGTCAGTCGTCGGATTGAATTAATGAAAGGATATGGTAAGCGGGGAAAAACGATTGAGAATTCGATCACCCGAATATCCGTCAGCCGTCAGATCAAATTAAGAGAAGGATAGGATAAACGAGCACAAGGTTTGAGAATTCGATTATCCGAATCTCCGTCAAACGTCGGATTGATTTAAGTGGAAGGACAGGATAAGCAAGGGTTGAGATCTAAGATCTCTATCACCCGAATTTTCATCAGCCTTCGGATCGAAATAAATGGAAGGATTGGTTAAGCAAAGATGGAGAGAGGTTGGATTTAATCCAAGGCAAAGTTGCATTGCAGACAGATCGAGCCGTTGATCTAAGATCTTGATCAAATGAACATCATTCGTTTCGGGTCTAAAGTTATGAGAAGGTTACGCTTCGGAAAAATTTCACTTCAAGAGTTTCGAGTTGAGAACTGAAACACCCGAAGCCCGAAGAGCTGGAGAGCCGAAACAAATTCTCGACTGTTGCATCATCCGAAGTAGATCTCAGTTGTCAGATCATTCGAAGAAGATCTCAAGCGTCAGATCGTCCGAAGTGAATCTGGGCCGTCTGATCCAGAGCGTCAATTTGAGTTTTGAAATTCCTGAAGCCTAGAGACCTGAAAAGCCGAAATAAATTCTCGATTGTCGGATCATCCGAAGTAGATCTCAGTCATCAGATCGTCTGAAGAAGATCTCAAGCGTTAGATCGTCCGAAGTAAATCTGGGTCATCTGATCTAGAAAAGAGTGCCGTAATCTTGTGGACTCCGGGTAAAGACCCAAAGTAAGCCTCAACCATCCGATCCAAGAGGACACGTGGTGGTAATCCACATACTTTGAGGGGAAGTAAACTTTGAGACTTGAGATTTCAAAAGTCCAGAGACCCGAAGGAGATCTCGATCATTGATCGAGAAAGGGGTCGCAGAACCATTGATCTGGTTCAAAGGTCAAATTCCCAAAGTGGAGGCAAAGTCGTCAATTGAGAAGGACAGGTGTCTGCAGATCATCGACTCCAAAAGATTAGCGTACGAAGAAAAACAGGGTTTGAGATTTGAAACTCCCGGAGCCCGGATCATGAAGTAAATCACAGTCATTGATTTAGGAAGGTTAGATCTGATCTGCAGAACTTGAAAGGACAGATCTGAACCGTTAGTTCAGGAGCACCATCAAGATCATGTTCTTCATCTCTGTAAAACTTAAGCGCAAGAAGATGTAAAACTTATGCGCAAGAAGATGAGAGCAGGAACACACTGATGCAGACACAACAGAGAAGTGTAGAAGAACAGTGATGAGACCGGTAAGCCATTGATAAATACTGTATCACTGTAATAAATTTCAGAAAGCAAAGATTTATATTTCAGGGTGGTAGGGTGGTGCTAGGGAGGACTATTGTCCTCAGAGTTTCAAGTGGGTGCTTGAACACAGGGAGTTGTAGCTTCCATCTGGTTGCAGCCAGAAAAACCAGGGTGGTAGGGTGGTGCAAGGGAGAACCATTGTTCTCTGTTATACAGGTTGTTGCCTGTGTGACTGGAGGTTGGTGCTTCCATCTAGTTCGTGCTTCCTTCTAGTGTGTGCTAGAGAAACCAGAGGGTTGGTGCTCTCTACAAGTTGCATCTTGTTAAAGAAGAGGTTGTAGCCTCATTTTGAGTTGGTGCTCAAAGAATGATAATGTACAGAAAATAAAGACTACTTATCATATTAAGAAGAAGAGGTTTTCTCTCTTTATGGGTTTCCTTAGGAATATTTGTCTCTGTATACTTCATGTGTGATTGATGTTGAATGCTCTATTGCTTACTTCCCTAAATTATTGTGATCATCATTGAGTGTTCTGTAATGAATTAAAATGGATATAATTGTTTAAGCATAGTAACAACTGATTCACCCCTCCCCCCCTCTCAGTTGTCTAACAATTGGTATCAGAGCCAATTCATTTTATCTAAGGGCAGATCCTAGAGCTTAAACATGACTAGCCATGAAGGAACTTCAACCAATAAGGTCCCCCTATTCAATGGAACAAAATTTGCCTTTTGAAAAGTTAGGATGAGAACCTACATAATGGCTTTAGGTGCAAATGTTTGGGATGTGGTAGAGACTGGTTATGTAAAGCCAGTTATACTAGCTTCTAAGGATGACAAGCTAGAATTCAACTTCAATGCTAAGGATATGAATTCTATTATGAGTGGGCTTGCAAAAGAAGAATTTTTAAAAGTTATGCACTTAGAATCTGCCAAAGAAATGTGGGAAAAACTCATTAGCAGTTATGAAGGTAATGAGAAGGTAAAGGATGCCAAGCTTCAAACCTACAGATTACAATTTGAACAGCTAAAGACGAAAGAGGATGAAACTATTGGGAAGTACTTTTTGAGAGTTGAAGAACTAGTAAATGCAATGAAAGGACTTGGTGAAAAAATTGAGGAAGCGTCTTTAGTTCAGAAAATTTTGAGATCTCTGCCAGATAGGTTCAACCCAAAGGTCTCTGCTATAGAAGAATTTAATGATCTAAAAGTTCTACCTATTGACCAACTCCTAGGAACTCTGACTGCTTATGAAATGAGGATAGGTAAATATAAACCCACCTCTAGAGAAGCATCTTTTAAAGAAGATAAGAATGAGGATTTTGGGCCTAATGAAATTGAAGTAAAATTTGTGAGAAGATTAAAGAAAATATCAGGCAAGTACCAAGGCAAGTTTCCCTTCAAATGTTTAAACTGTGGAAATATAGGTCACTTTGCATCTAAGCGTCCACACAAGAAGAAGGACCATAACGCTGAAGGTGAAGAGAAGTACAAATCCAAGAGATTTGGTAAAAAGAAAAGTTTATGTGTAAACAATGATGACTCTTTAGGAGACACAGATTAATGACTTTATTCTTATGGACAAAGAGGATTATGATAATAAAATCACAGGAAGTGATGTTGATGATGAAGAAGCTGTGGTTGACTTGGAAGGAGAACTGATCAGTGCTCTAGAAGAAATTGCTAGACTCAGATTTAAGAAAAAAAAGAAAAAACAATTGTTGATACAGTTCGAGAAGGACAGTAAAAAACCTTATAAAGACTTTGCCCTGCTAAAAGTGGAATTAGAAGAGGCAAAGAAAATAGAGGACATTCTGAAACAACAGTTATCAAAAAAGAAGGCAAGATGTGAAGCCTTGGAAGAAGAGGTAGTAAAACCAGAAAAGAGATGGAGAAGTTTAAAGCATTGTATCTCCAAAATATTCCAAGCATTAAAGCCTCAGCAGAACTAAATGACATTTTGAGCAAACAAAGATCTCCTTTGTTGAAGACTGTTTTAGGCTATGTAAGTGGTTCAAGCAACAAACAACCAGAAAGCAAAGAGTCAATAAAGATGATCAAGTTCCAAGTCAGCAGACAATCAGACCATGTGAGTACTCTGCCACCAAAATCTAATAAAGACAAGATGATCTCTGATAAAAAACAAAGATATCAGAAGATGGAGCAACAAATGCCAAGAAGAAGGCCATCCTTCAGTTACCAAAATTTCTTCCATGGTTACTATTTTTACTGCTCTAACTTTGGTCATAAGATTGCAAATTGTCAAATTAAGTGTAATGATCGCAAGCCAAGATGCTAGGAACATCACGGTTTTGGTGTCTTTTAAAAACTTTTTTGGTTGTGGTATTTCGTGAAACACTTTGCTTACAGTTACGTTTAGGGTTTTACTGATCTGTTTATATGTGTGTATGCAACTATAAACAAGAAGATATAACCATGGAACATACCTCAACCATATGCAATAGGACAGACAAGCCAAAACATATCAACTATAATTTCATTCATGCAATAGAGGAACCTGCTACAATGAAGATGCCGATCTGGAATACTCAACAGATGGCTCCAAGATAGAAGTATGAGCTGCTACAAAAAGCTCTCCGACAATACAAAATAAGCCTCCAAAGGATGGATATATAATGAAGACTGAATACAAGTGGATCTGGGTTGTACAAATGCTAAACCCCCAAGCTGGAAGGTGCCACGCCTTGCTGGATAGTTGAAGCTCCTCCACAATTCGGCCCTGCTGTCAAAATTACCCAATCACCTCAAGAAATATGCCAAATAGTAGATCGGGTGATGGAAAAAACAACCCAGGTGTCTAAATCTCCAATATCCCTCTCAAACCCTATGGATCTGAACCTCCATTGAATGGTATGCCCCCTAGATGCCTGAAACCCTAGAGAAATCAACATCCCTCCAGGGACCTCCAATGGCTCCACAAATTGACTAGAATGATAGATCGGGATGCTGCAGTGAAAACCCAAGTGCTCAAATCACCAAAATACCCGCTAGACCCTTGGATCTAGCTATCCTCCAAATAATGGTGCGCCCTCCTCTTGGGAAATCGTCCCACTCTCAATACAAATAAACCTGCCAATAAAATGCCTCCGAAAACCACCAAGAATGATGCTAAGACACCTGCAAGGAAAACCCAATACCTGGAATCCTCAAAATCACTTCTCCTCAGCTAGGACGAATCCTCCCCCAATGGATGGTGCACCCCTCTTGCTGGAAACCCTAACTGGTGTGCCCTCTCTCTCTCTACCCCTGCAACTGATGTAGAATCCTCCTGCAACTGAGTAGATATGGAATTGGAATGGTGTGGGAGAGTATTGCATCTCCGAGACCAAGCTTGGGACAAGCTAGGTGGAATCTTTCACCATTGAATCGTCCTCTAGGGTTTGTTAAGTCAAAACCCTCAAAACCCCCAATGATGGGCTCACTAGCTAAAAGCCAGATATCAAAAGATAATCATACATGAATGGATGAGTAGAGGCCCTTGCCTTTCCTT
>CBVK0100830796.1:7865-19297 GCA_900067695.1 Picea abies
CACTATGATACTCATGGCATTGATGTCAACATCTTTGAACTTCTCCATAGCTGCAACGTTCTATGGTTCCTTTTCTTCTCCATCTTTAAACTCTGGTTTCACGATCTTTCCTTTCACAATATCCAGCACTTTATTCTTAGCAAGGATGAGGTCAATCCTTGTCTTCCATGCTCTGAAGTTAGAGGCTCCATCTAGCTTGTTCTCAGACTTCATAGAGTTCGTCATGGCTATAGAGTTCGTCATGGCTTGCTTGACTTGGTCAAACCCTAGATTTGACCAAAAATCCAAACTTCATGTCTTGGCCTTCTGAGAGTACCAGGAGATGCGTTGTGCTAGGGCGCACTGATCTATCCGGAGATTAGGTCAATCTCGTCACTTAAGGTGCCTCGACAAGAGGTTTAGGGCTTCTGCAACTGCTTCTGCTGGTAACCCTAGCTGCAGTGGTTTTGGAAGCTGCTCTTGCTAGTAACCCTAGCGACAGTTCCTAAACGAGCTCAATATCTAGCGGCTATGTTTCCTTCCAGCCTTTTAGGCTGACTGAAGGGGTGTGGGCCCATAACCTGTTAGAATATAGAAGATGGTGTGCTCGTTTTACCATTGACGATACCGTCGTCACCCAACCATAGGCCAAAGCCTCCCTCCGAGCACCTTAACCTTGATTGAGAATTCCTCCGGAAGCAAACCCTAGGCTAGATAGCCAAGCAAAGAATAGCGCATCAATCCCCAAGGATAGCACATCACAAAAGGCTGATCAGATAGTCCAAACCCTAGCCAAGAGATATTCAAGCCAAAACTGAGATTGTGCTGCTGCTGCAGCTGCACCAGCTCTTCCTCCAAACCTGCGCACAAGACTGCAACTGCAGTGCGCACCAAACTGCAGAACTGCAATTCTGAGATGTTGTCAAATGAGAACTGGCGCCCTGTATTTATACTGGTTCTGCCAGATTTGTTGGGGCCAACTTCTCCTTCTGGATAGTGTCTGTTCAGTATATTATTATTATTTCTGGCTGACTTCTTCTCTTGGAGGCTAATAACCTAATATAAATTATCTTCTTGAGCCAACAAGGCTTCTAGGGTTATTAGCCAACTCATTAGGGTTTTTCTTGCTTCCCGGAGTCTTCTATTCTCGTCAGGTTCACACGTGGGGGTAAATACCTCCCGTAGCTACCATAATATTAACAGAAGGCCTTCAAGGATTTCTGTGTAGGTGTTGGGATAAAGAGGGAGTTGACTGTTTCGTACAACCCACATCAGAACGAGGTGGCAGAAAGGAAGAACAAGGCTATTGTTGTGGCTGCTAAAGCCATGCTATACGATCAGGATCCATTCCGCACAACTTGGTTTTGGTTTCGTTGCATTCCGACGATTTCCGTAATTTTGAGTTATTATGGGTCACATCTTAATTAATTTCACTAAGAAAGCCATAATGGGCATATTACTTGGAGAAACCTCTTAGTGTAATAGCTCATTGGAATCGGGAAGAAGAGCACTACAGGATAAGAAGATGAGAAGTGACTTTCAGTGGTCGGAGAAGCCATAAGGATGGATAAATCACTTTTTAGAGGTAAAATGATTAATTAATTAATTAATTAAGTGATTTAATCAAGGAATAATAAAATGAAATAAAAGTCACTTGGAGGGAAAAGGTCAACAACGAATTAGGGTTTCAACATTGAATTAGGGTTTTGGAAAGCTATAAGAGAAAAGTCAATGACCTAATTCGTTATTATGCAGATTATGACTTGTCATTGAGGAGAAGAGGCGCATCTCATGAGAGATAGTTCAGTGGATTCCAGGAGGAAGACACCAGTGGCTGATTTCGATGTTGAGAGACACACCCTAGTCACCGGGAAGATCATTCAGGTCTTCCATCATTCTTCAGCAGCAGTTACACAGTGTTCAGTAGCAAGGGCGCATTCATCCAGAGTGAGTGCGCAGCTTCTGAGAGGGTTTTTAGTCGACTTATCCCATCCAGGGAGAATTTCAAGGTTTCCCTCTGACCCATTTGAGAGGAAGGCAAGGTGCATCTTTTGCCTGGTTCCTCATCAGATTCCGACGAAGAAATGAACTGGGGTGCATTTTCCAGACTTGGATGTGCAACACTTTTGGCGGCTACATTTGGGGTTCCAGAGCGAGCATCAGGCCATATTCAGGGAAACCCTTCCAACCCATTTCCCAGTAGACCAAGGCAGTCGTTTTGAGACACATCTCGTCCGATTCCGACGGAATCACTAGGATGCATTTTGCCAGAGAAAGAGGGGCGCATTCCCCCAGGGGTATCCATCCGGGGTCGAAACTCACCAGCAGAAGGGTTCAACAGTTACTAGTACTGAGGACTAGAGCAGGGCGCATCATTTGGGACAGTTTCTAGGCCATTCTGAGAAGTACAACTCCAAGGGCGAACTTTCCAGACTTCAAACAGTTACCGCCAGAGCTGCCATAGTCCCAATGCATCCATTGATTCCGAAGTGCTCCCATATTCCGGGTATTATCTTTTAGTTGCTTGTTTGTATTCCGGTTAAGATATTTTGTCTGTTGATCTAGTCGAGTATTGTCAGTTTATTCAGCCGCATTCGGCCATTTTGTAATCCACAGAGATATCATAATATAAACTTTGCAATCCTTTGTCACATTTATTATTTGTATGATCTTTTATATGTTGTAAACCATTGATCCTACACACACATTAGCAACGTTTCCTAGACTAGCCAAGTCAGGAACATTACACATAATGAGGAATCAGGTCACGTCTCCTCCTCATATACTCCTCCAAAACACTAATTCTCTGTAGACTTCTTTTTTTAGCTCAAAATCTTTTAAAGGTGTTTTTATCCACTTTTCACTTGATGTCACTTTCAAATTATAATATTCTCTTGTAAAGTAACATGAAGTGACCTTGTTTTCCCCTGATTCTCCCTGGCTATAGTCTAACGGGGATGTTTAGACTACTAAGCTTTCCTCTTTGGAGCTCCTACTCGGAAATGGACATTACACAAAGCGTGGTACTCACGGATTGACAACTACTTGCAGGGGATGGGCTTCACCAAGAGTGAGGCAGACTCCAAGCTCTACTACCTCTACTACATGGCATCTAGCTTAGCAGCGTGTGAGCCCATTTGGCTTCGTAAGCTGCTCTTCAGTTTGTTTGGCCAGGAGTTGAATGCGACTATCATTCACTGTGACAATCAGAGTTGCATCAAGCTCTCTGAGAATCCAATGTTTCATGACAAATCCAAACACCTAAAGATCATATTTCACTTCATCAGGGACTGCTTGTAGAAGGGGACAATGAAGCTACAGTATGTGCCTACAGGAGAGCAAGTGGCATATATTCTCACGAAGGCCTCTATGAAAGGCAAGTTGGTCTTTTTCAGGGACAAATTGGGAGTGGTGCATAACACCTTCCTCGCTAAGAGGGAGTGTTAATTTGGTATCTTAGAAGGTGTCTCAACTTAGCCTTTGTGTCCAAGGCTTGTTGATGGACATAATTAAAATACTGAGATCAACATTTTAATTTATCCAAAGTGTTAACTTAGGAAAAGTATAAAAGTCATTTAAATGACTTTTATTTACTTTTCACTCAGATTTTTGAAAAGTGACTTTTTCGAAATTAATAATTCACGAAAGTGAATTTTTGGAGGCTTCTAGAAGACTCAAGAAAAGGTGGGTTAGAGTGATAAAAGGAGGCTGAGGGTGAAGGACATAACACATTGTGTGTTGAGTTGATGAGTGAGGGCATTGGATGAGGAAGGGGAAGTCAATTCTGCAGATTGAGGAAGGGTGACTTAGTAGTAGAGGAAGTGAGCTGAGTGCAGGCCGTTCCAACAGAAACAAAGGCCGAAAAAGCATGGCTGATTTTTTTGGGCCAAATAAGTGGGGCTGAAAAAGCAGGCCGAGTTTGGTGGGTTGTAAGAAATTTCTGAATTTTCTATTGAGGTAATATAATTCATCTGAAGCCAATAAAGTGCCTCCTTTGTTGGTTTTCCCCACACTGGGATTTCCAGGGTATTTCTGGTGTCTTCCTATTTTATGTGCTTGGTTTCTATTTGCTTCCGCTGTTCATTTTAGTTAAATAACTTAGTTGTAAATTATTTGCATAATTTTCAGAAGTTAAATTTCAGCAGTAAGTTAATATCTGTGTGATTAAAATTATTGGGAATAATTTTTATTTGACGAGTTTAAAGAAATTAACAGAATTGTCCTGCTAGGATAGGCAAGGTCAATCCATAGGAAAAATCAAGGGCAACTTGGAAGGGGAACCACTGTCACTTAAGCTCCCACTTCCCTACTTTTCTTAGGTGAAGGAAGATCACCTAAAGGGGGGCTTCCCTATACAAGATTCTAGCACTCTAGCTCTGAAAGGATTAGCATAAAGGGAGGAAGACTCTTCTTTATTTGTGAGCATAAATCTAAGTTACCGGATCCGCAAGGTATGGACGCTGGATCCGCGGATTCGCGTTTCAGATCCGAATACGGATCCAGATCCGTCCAAATCCACGTGGGATCTGCCAGCACCACGTTTCCATTGTCGAAGGAGACGGATCTGTGTTTTTGGAAACGGTTCTCGTACACTAGGAAACGAATCTCGACCAAACCAACCCCATGTGTGTGGATTGCAAAGACTATTTTGTCCGTTTGAGGTTTTAGATATTTTTTTAGGGTTTTAACATCGAGAGTTGCATTATAAGGGCGCTTGAACCCACTTTGAAGGCAACATAAAGCGTAGTTGTCTGCAGCAATCAGGGCGCGAGCTTTGAAAATTGGAAGTGAGTCGACAGTCATCTCTATGTTGGTAGTCAATCCAGAGTCACGGCAGTCAGCTTGGAAGCACAAGTAACGAGTCCACCAGTATCGATAGGTCTACACTCACAGGTATGTAATACAACACGCACCCTCCCTCATTTCAATACATCGTCTATAAGATACAAACTGGTTAATATTTACAGGTTTTAAATTTGCATTGTTATTATTTATGTTTAAACTTAGCAATTATTAAATCTTTATAGCGTATAAACTTATTAAATTTTTATAGCGTATTGTTATATATATATAAACTATTTATATATATATATGTGATAGTATTTATATATATAAATAGTTTTTGTATATATGATAGTATTTATATATATAAATAGTTTTTGTATATATGATAGTATTTATATATATTAAATAATAATTTAGTAAATTCTAATATAATTATATATCTGCTCTGAGTGCTAAAGCTTCATTAATATATTGCTCAGTTTTATTAAATCTTGAATATTAAATGGAATTTGTGTATGTTAAAAATTTAAATAGTATTAATACTATCATAATTTAATATTCATATATATAAATATTTGTTGAAATATTGTAACTGCAAAGAGTATTCTATTTATTATTGATGTATTATTCATTAGATCAATCCCCTTTTGCGGATTGATCATGTCGGGTATTGTAAATGACCAAATCCCCTTTTGCGGATTGGTCAAACCCTAATTGTAATAATTAGAATAAGAAGTCGGCCCCCAGATTAATTAAAGGTGGTTATAACCACCCAGAATGAGAAGTCGGCCCTGCCAGTGAAAAGACCCTTACGTTCACACATGCCAGATTGCATAAATAAGAGAGGCTAGCGCTTCATTTGTTCACACACTCACTTGTTCATCAGAGCGCAAGTTTGGAGCTGCAGTTGGAGAAGAAAGAAGAGAGAGAGAGGCACATTCTTGGGAGAGGACTTTCTGTATCGTTTGAGTTATCTCTTGGCATTGTATTGGCTATCTATATTAAGGAAGTTTTTGCTGGGTTTTCTCCTCCATGAGGGTTTCCTAAGATAAATGATGTGTCTCTTGTGATTGTGTATTTCTCAGTGATCCTATCTATGCTTTGGTTATCTAGTAAATTGAAAAGAAACCTAATAATAACTTAAACCTTAACATGGTATCAAAGCTAAGCTAAAGAGAGCATCTTTCACAAGAAAAAGAGAAAAACGTCACTGTTGCCGTACATGCAAATTAGGGCTTTTTATTGAAGAAGAATTTCAGCCTCAAAACCATCTAGAAAAGTGTGCCCTTCCTCAAGGATCACTTTGGCATCCTCAACGCAACTTTTCAGTGGCTAGATCTCCCAGAAAGTGAACCCCTAGTTTTCACAAAGTACCAGAAGTACCAGAAGTACCAGTAACCAGAGTACCAGAAGTACCAGAAAAGCAGAAGCACTAGTCCAGAAATCCGCTGATCAAGTTTGAAGGGGTAAAAGTTGGATTTTCTAAAATCTAACCACACTAGGCTACTCGCCTCAGCCGAGCGCACCTCTTGGTAAGTTCAGAATTCAATTTTGAGCATTTTCATTTTTTGGTCATTTTCCTAGCTCCAGGTAAAAGATGTCTGAAAGCACTAAGCTTGTTGACAAGCTAGAGGGTGTGGAAAACTTCTGTGCCTGGAAGTATAGGATTGGACTCATTCTTGAAGTGAATGACCTAGCAAGATTCGTCAAAGAAGAAGACCAGAACCCACCGATGCAACAGATAAAGCAAAACACCAAAAGGACATAATTAGAGCCAAAAGAATCATTGCAGATTCTATCAAAGATCACTTGATTCCTCAAGTGTCTTCAAAAAAGACTCCAAAAGAAATGTTTGAGGCCCTAACCAGGTTATATGAAGGAAAGAACATAAATCAAAAGATGAATCTAAGAACTCAACTCAAGAATACAAGGTTGCAGAAAGGATAATCAATGTAGGAATATTTCTCCAAAATATCTCAATTCAAAGAACAACTAGAAGCAATTTTAGATACTATAGACGAAGACAAACTCATAATGACGACTCTTAATGGTCTAACAAGACCATGGGATGCATTCATCCAAACTGTTTGTGCCAGAACAGAGAAACTAAAATTTGACAGTCTTTGGGAAGAATGTATTCAAGAAGAATCAAGAGTAGCTAACTGAGAAGCTTTACTATCAAGAGATGAAGATCAAGCCCTAACTACTCATACTAAAGGAGGAAGAAAGAAGTCTTACTTCTAGAAAGAAACTCATAAAGAGTCTTACCCCCAAAACAAATTCATACAAAAAGAATCTCAACCAAAGAGATTTCAGAAGAAAGGACAAAGAAAAGAAAGAGACTTCTCATCTTACCAATGCTACCATTGTGACAAGATGGGACATATTGCGAGACATTGTCCAGCTAGACGAGAAGAATACAAGAGGAAAAATAAGAGGCACCATGCCCATGCAGCTAAAGATGAAGAGCCATCGACAAAGATGATAAGAGAATGAATTGAAGACTATGTCTTAATCTCGGCCCTCTCAGGATCGGTATCACCTGGAGAGGACACTTGGCTCATTGATAGTGGTGCTTCCAAGCACATGATAGGTCAAAGAGATATTCTCTCTTGCCTTTCAGAAAAGAAGTTTTCTTAGAAAGTTACAGTTGGAGATGATTATCAATATCCTATCAAAGGAGTAGGAGAATTAAACTACAAGCTTAATTCAGGGACTCCAATGAAGATGAAGGATGTACTCTATGTACCAGGTTTGACAAAGAACCTACTTTCCATTTCAGCTTTAGAAAAGAAAGGCTTCAAAATTGCCTTCATAGATGGAGAAGTTCTTATGTGGGCCAAAGGAAAAACCATGAAAGAAGCTATTGCTATTGGAAGATAAGAAGGTGGCTTGTATAAGTTAAAGGGTCACTCAGAAGCAGCCATGCCCTACCCCATTGAGAATCCATGTGAGCTTTGGCACAAAATATTAGCCTACATCAACTACAAAGCATTACCGTATGTAACAAGGTAGTCACAGGTCTACCAGAACTCAAGGTTGACCATGAAGGTGCATGCAATGGATGTGCACAAGGGAGGAACATCAAGAACCCTTTTCCAAAGAGAGACAATAAAGCAGAAGGAGTCTTAGAACTCATTCACTCAGATGTGTGTGGCCCAATGCCATCAACCTCCATCAATGGGTATGTATACTATGTATCCTTTATTGATGACTATTCTCGTAAAACCTGGGTTTACCTTTTGAAATCAAAAGATGAAGTGTTCAGTAAATTCAAGGAATTCAAAGCCTTGATAGAGAATCTTTCTGAAAGAAAGATCAAGATACTCAGGTCAGATAATGGAGAACTCAAAAGAGTTTGTAAACTATTGCAAAGATGTCGGGATTAAGAGGGAGCTCACCACTCCTTACAATCCTCAACAAAATGGTGTAGCAGAAAGAAAGAACATAACTATAATGGAAGCAGTGAAGACCATGATCCATGATCAAGATCTTCCAATGCCTTTATGGGCAAAAGCAACAAAAACAACAGTATATGTACAAAACCGATTGTCCCATAGTGCACTTGGGTTCAAAACCTTGGAAGAGATGTTCTCTGGAAAGAAGCCAGAAGTAAGCCATCTCAAAATATTTGGCTGCCCAATATTTGTACATATTCCAAAAGAGAAGAGAAACAAGATGGACCCTTTAGGAAAGAAGGGAATATTTGTTGGATATTGTGAGGTCTCCAAGGCCTTCAGAGTTTATACACTATGTCACCATCATATTGAGATCAGTAGGGATGTGACCTTTGATGAATATGCAACACTCAAGAAATCAAGAAGATGCCAGCTTGAAGAAGTATATGAAGAGGAACCTGTAGCTCCCAGAGTTGCAGAACCAGTGAGGGAAGTCATAGCTTCCCCTGATGAGGAAATTCTAGAAGATCATGTCATGGTAGAATTTCAAGAACCTCCCCAGATGACGAGCTCCTACAAGAGAAAGCCAACTTGGGCAAGGGAACTTATTCAAGATGGAGAAAAGTATGGTGTCCCCGAAGGAACCATGAGACAAGTGAAGAGACCTAAGCCATTCTCCAGTTATATGGCTTTGATGTGTGATCTCTTAGATAAGGAGCCTACCTGCTTTGAAGAAGCCATTCAGAAGAAAGAATAGGTAGATGCCATGACAGAAGAATACCAATCCATAATAAAGAATGATGTATGGGAAATAGTTCCCAGATCGAAGAGCAAGGATGTGGTATCTTCCAAATGGCTTTTCAAAATAAAACATGCTGCTGATGGAAGTATTGAGAAGTATAAAGCAAGGTTTGTCGCTCATGGCTTTTCTCAAAAGGAAGGCATTGACTATGAAGAGACATTTGCTCCTGTAGCCAGATACACTTCGATCAGAACCATCATAGCCCTTGCATCTAAGATGAAGTGGAAGTTACACCAGATGGACGTAAAGACAACTTTCCTTAATGGTGTCATTGAAGAAGAAGTGTATATAGAACAACCTCAAGGATTTGAAGTTGAAGACAGGAAGACCCATGTTTGGAAGTTGAAGAAGGCTCTGTACGGATTAAAGCAAGCTCCTAGAGCTTGGTATGGAAGGATAGACAATTTTCTGACAAGCTTGGGCTTTACCAAGAGTAAAGTTGATTCTAACCTCTACTTCAAGGTTATGAATGATGAGCCAGTTATATTGCTGCTGTATGTGGATGACTTATTCTTAACTGGAGAAGAAAATCTCATCAACGAATGTAAGAAGAAGCTCGATGCAGAATTTGAGATGAAAGACCTTGGTCTAATGCATTATTTCTTAGGTCTTGAGGTATGGCAGAGCCCAGAGAGGATCTTCCTTAACCAAGGGAAGTATGCAGTTGAAATCCTGAAGAGATTTGATATGTTGGAGTGCAAGTCCATGAATACACCCATGGAAACAAAGATGAAGCTCCTGGTCGACACTTCGTCATAATTCATTGATGCCATGCTGTATAGACAGATCATTGGATCGCTGATGTATCTGACAAACACCAGACCAGATATCTGTTTTGTTGTGAACACTTTGAGTAAGTTTCTGGTAGAACCCAAACATGTTCACCTAGTTCCTGCAGAACATGTGATGAGGTACCTTAAGGGTACATTAGATTGTGGTCTCAGTTATGATGGAGATCATGACTTCACACTGAGTGGGTACACTGATTCAGATTGGGTTGGAAGTGTCTCTGATAGGAAGAGCACTTCAGGATGCTATTTCAGTTTGGGGTCAACCATGATCTCATGGCAGAGTAGGAAGCAATCAAGCATTGCTCTCAGCACAGCGGAAACAAAATATTATAATTATTAAGTGTGGTATTATTATTAAGATTTTACTTAATAATATAATATTTATATCGTATTGAATCTTGATATTATTTATATATCATATTAATATGCCACATCCACAAATTTTATAACCTTGAATGTATATTTAAATTTTATTATTAATATAAGACTATAGTCTATAAGTGAATGTCAAATTAAACTGATGCAAGGCACCCTTGGGTATTTAATATTTATCTTTGCTGATGAACCTTTGGATGGGTCCTTTACTCCTTACTATCTATTGAAATGCTGGGAACGTTCACATCTTTCTATTTCAAATTATAATGGCAGCTTTGTAGTTTGTAGCATGTACCCATGTGATGAAAGAGCAGTGTCCAGGGTTGCTTTGTAATTTGTAGTATGTACACATGTGATGAAAGAGCAGTGTCCAGGATTTGCTGTTAATAACTGTGGGGCAGTCTAATGTCACCAAGTTGCTTTGGTTCTGTGGATCACTGTATTGTAATAAACCCAACCCAAAGATAAATTACTAATTAAACTTGAAATAGTTGACTACATTGAAAAGGTTCCAAAAATGGATAGCAGTTAGATGAGTAAAGAGTCTATGATTAGCTCTTATGGAGGGCTAAGTTGATAGCTGCAATTAGCTAGCCTACAATGGATGTATGCAGATTTCCGATTTTAGAGTTGGGGTAGAAACAAGTGTGTAGCTGAAGGATCATGTCATGTGATCTTTCAATGAAGTCAAATCTAGATATTCCATCGAGTATTTAATATTTATGCTCTAAAGGATGACTAGAATATTTTCAATTTTCTGCACAAGAAGAAGCTACTAGAGATTAGCTTACTAAACAGGTTATGCAATTTACTACTGATAGCTGCTGACAGTTGTCGCAGTTTTCTTTTGTAGTGGAAAGTTAATGCTAAAAAGCTTGTTTGAAAGGTTTGTTTGTTGAAAATTAATTGTAGGAAGTAGTTGCTAGATATTATAATCTATATTAATTTAATAAAATCTAAATATTAGAATCTATATTATAAATTATAATTTATTATTTGTATACAATGTACATATTAAGTTAATATGTATACCATGCATAAGAATCTAAATTAGAATGCTGCTCTATATTACTGTTTTACTTTTCACTACCATGATGTATTATGAATTACAACTTATCATTTATTTTTGATTATAAATGTAGTGTGATAGACATGGTGTTAATATTATGGTAGCTGCGGGAGGTATTTACCTCCACGTGTACACTTGACGAGAATAGAAGACTCCGGAAAGCAAGAGTAAACCTTAATGAGTTGACTAATAACCCTAGAAGTCTTGTCGGCTCAAGAAGATAATTTATATTA
>CBVK0100830802.1:0-38211 GCA_900067695.1 Picea abies
TGGTGAGAGATGACGCATACTTGACTAGGGGGAAGGAGTGGTGGTGCTCCATGGCATGTCCCTAACAAGGATGGGTCTTTGAACATCCCAGGACCCATCTCGACGAGTGGATATACTTCGTGGTTGGCATGAATGAGTGGAAGAATGTTATCGAGACTAGCCGATGGGTTTGGCTTGTAATGTGTAACTTGGTCAATGGTTACTATCTTCCCGTTGTGGGGGAACATGATTGTCCGAAAGACTGATGATGCTACTGCCTTCATAGCATACATGTAAGTACGGCCAAGCAAGATATTGTAATCGAGTTGAGCGTCGATAACTTCAATGTCGATGAGAATAGTTTTGCCCCCGAGTTCTACGGGGACATTTTGGAAGAGCCCTTCAGGAGATGATGGTCTTCCATCATAGGCTCGCAATGTGATGGCGGAAGGTAAGAGTTCTGGGGAACCAAGTTTCTACCATACTATTTTGGACATGATGCATGTGGATTCCCCTTCATCGATGACACATCGATGGATGGTGATGTTCCATATTTTGACTGGTATTTGAATAGAAACTGTGGCGGGAAGACGCGGTTCGCAGCTATCAAGGTCGAAGGTGATAAGTCGAGTATTTGCCGGGTCGACTGCTCCCATGGCGGAAAGGAGTGATTTCTGTTGTGTTGGACATGTCTGGAGGACCTCCAGAACTGACATGGCAGCCGGGGATTGTGCTAAGTCATCTACCAAGCTATAGTTATGTGCGGCCCGAGCCTGTGGGTTGTGGACATTCCGACGCAATGGGATGCGAGGGATGCGCAATGGTGGTTCGGCAGACGGGCGAGGAATCACCAACGGAGGTCCCGTCGGTGTAGGGTTTGTTTCTGGAGATGTGGGAGTAGACTCAGCTGGTGAAGGGTGCTGACGATTACGTGTTTGCAGAAGGATTTCCTCCTCGCTGGTGAGGAGAATTGTTCGCTCTGTAGGGTTATTGGGATTATGGTATTGGCCCACGTGAGGTGGGGGATGTTGCGTATCCCTGCCTACCCCCATCTGTGCTCAAAGAGGCTTGAGTCATATTTTTCCCATGTGGATATGGGTTCTTTAACACAACAAGTTTTTTTTGTGCCAATAACTTCAAGTCCTCCACAAGTTGAGGGCACAAGTGAGTTGGGTGTTCCTCCATGCAAAGGTTACATGGATGCTTCTAATTTCTCTTCTATGTGTTTCTCCCACCAACATTGTTGTTGGGTTTCTTATCCCCCTTACCCTTCTTGTTTTTTTTTTTTTTTCTTTCTGTCGGGCTGCTAGTTGGCCTTTGGGTTCATTGACTGCACACTGTGTACGTCCAATGTTTGGGTAGGGGGAACAACCGAACCAGAGGTCTGGTTGGTCAATGTCTGTTGTATCGACAATTGTTGCAATTGATTCGACAACTGAACAATGGAATTTGCTTGTGCTGAACCAAATATACCATCGACATGTGGTCCATACTTTTGTTTGGCCTTGTCAAGGATATACAGTGGCACATATGGAAAAATCTCATAGAGTAAGCTATATTGAGAGTATATCAGTTCGAGATTTTGAGCTCTCATTATCACCTCCTGCTATGAAAACACTCCTAAGGTTGTAACGTCCTTGGATAACTTAGGTACCAAAGACTTTAGGAACCACATCAATAGGAAATCTGGTGGGACCTGTACCTTAATCAAACTCTTCCGATGCCTCCATTATTAGATGTGATTTGAGATATGATCGGCCTTAGTCTTCTCAAATTTGGCTAGCAATTTAGTGTCGACATCGTATCTCATCGGTATTTGGAAATGGTTTAGGAAAATCATCGCCAAATCGCTAAAGTAAGAGTATCTTGAGCGGTCAAGCTCAATCTACCACTTCATGACACCCCCTATACGAGTGCGCTGAAACAAGAACAATTGTACCGAGTCATCTCTCATTGATTTTGATGAGTACCATAGGTGGAAATTCATCACGTGATCACCTAGGTATTCTCCAGGATTTCCTTCAAATTTAGGAAGGTCCGAGGGAAACTTAATCGACATGGGGGGCCAATGCATATTATGAAAAATCGTATTGTTAAGAAACCTTGATAGGTTTGGAATATGTAACATTGCCAGAAATGATAGTTTAGGTTGGGTACTATGTGCAGGAAAAAAGGAGTTTGGAGTTTGAATGGCACCAGGTTTCTCGAAAAAGTTGGGTTGCTGGCCAGGGTTTTGGTAGATACCATGGCCTTCACCAGCATACAGAATCTATGTTTCCTGGGACATCATCGACTAATTCCCGTAATTATGCATTGAAGGCTGGGTGAGGATTTCTCCCTACATTGTGTTCCAAATATTATGGAAAGGTTTTCCCCCAGTCGACATCCATGATGAGGGAACTAATCCTTGCAAAGGATTCCAAAGTCCTTGTAAAAATAAATCTTCTGTACTTTCCCCCTGTGTAGGAATAGTACCCTTCACAAGATTCTATTGTCCAAAACTAGGGTTACCCCCGACTGAGATGGCAGCTGATGAAAAGGAATTATTACCAAATGTGCCAAAAAAAGAGAAGGACATGGATCCCACCAGCATGGTGTAAGAAGAAGATCCTATACTGCCTGCTCCAAACAAGTTGTAGTTCCTATTCGGCCAGACGGGTGGCTAGAAAGAATCGCCAAGCAAGGGAGAAAAAGGAGGTATATGACCCCCACCATAAAGGATAATGTTATAGGAGGCTGAGGTGTCCCCCATGGACCCTTGAAAGGGATCATTTGAGATCCCTACCCCGAGACACATGGTTTTTAGGGTGTATTAGGTAAGGACAGAGTTTGTATCAAAGTTAGGCATCCCATATGAAAATGGAGGGCCCATCACACTCTTTATGAAATAAGTAGTGGTCCTCGTCGATGACAGAATTGAACCATTGCCTAAAGTAGAGGTGGTGTAGACCATTGTTGTCCGGACCGGGGAGGGTGGGTTAGGAGGCGAAATACCTCTTTTGGTGGCAGTTGTTGAGGGAGTGTGAGGACTCCCTAACTAAGTAGCAACATTTTCTTCCATAGCTACTTGTAAGAGTATCTGATGCTAGTGAGGTGTTACCTTTGGAGGGACAACTTGTACCAACATTGGCACTGACAGGTCAGTGATCGGAGGGTTAACTGACCAGAGAGATTCTACTCCAAGTTCCAAAACAGGGAGTTCCTCTGCATTCGAGTAATCTCCTCTTGGGCATGGCTCGGGCACAGTCTACTACGACCTGATGGCTTCAAATGACCCTTGCTGGTCAATTCTTCATCGTAACATTGGTGATGGTGGCTCCAATGTAACCGATGATAGGCCTTGAAGCCTTCGCGACCGACGGAGCTCTTGATCTTCCACCTTGTGAAAATATCAGCGACATAGTAAGTCTTTAAATATCATGTAAAACTAAGAAAACACTGGAAATGTTCCTACAAGATAAAGTAAGAAAACCACTATCTAGTTGGAAGAACAATTACGCCAGCCAACACTAGAGAAACTTACCAGTGCAAGTGCAACTCGAACATGGAAGCACCCTTTGGGTATACTCTACAAAGCATGGCCCGATGTCTACCCTAGGTACCATGGTATACCCTTGCAGTGACTTGTGTAAGTCTCTATAATAAAGGCAACTAAGTTTTCATCTCACAAACAATCACTAGGCAGGTACATTCGACAGTCGAGTGGAATGCAATGAGTAGGATAACAAGTCCAAAACCTACCGAGGGTATTGAAAGCAAGTGTTTTGGAAGAAAATTGAGGATCTTGAATGGATTTGAGGTCCATGAAGCTTCGTAGGAAAATGAAAATGATAATATCCCATGACAGATCCTAAATATGCGTTTGACATAGCCTCCGTCCCCTTGCCTCGGCAATGGAACCTCTACGCTGACCTCCCGGTCTTTAAGGATCATTCAAAGTTCACCCTTGAGCCAGATTTTCTCCTTTGATTCACCCTTGGAATCTCTATTTAAATTTGACCCACAGGTCTTTTTCGACACCTTACAGCCTTTAGGCCCAATACCTTCTACGTTCACAACAAAAAGTTACAATCAGGTTTCGGGGTTTTCCAATCCCCGATGACACAACCACTTGCTTCTTCTAATTCCTGATCTCTGATATCCTGATGCGCTCCCTCCAGCTAGCTCTCTAGGATATACCCATGGCCCACGTGAACTTGACTTATATGACCATAGTTCTAACACCCATCAAGATCCGAGGTTTCAAACATCGAAGTGTATGGGACCTGTCATCCTCCAGATTCTCGATTCTCCAACTTCCGATATGAATTTACTTTCGGGAAATTTATGAAAGCTTCGATCTCGGCCACGCATCCTCAAGGATGGACGGTCCTCGCCGCTTCAGGGTTTTCACCATGGAAATTCCCAATGCCTTGATATGATGAGATGACGTCAATAGGGTCCCACACGAAACTCTCCTCTTTTCAGAAAATCGGACTTCGCAATCTCAAATTGAAAGTCCTCCTTGTCTCCCGGACTCACGAAATGTCGATCCTCTAATTTCTTCGGATTTCTGACATGCGTCTCAAGTGGATGGATGGTTCATATCAACCCTCGGTTTTATCCAATGTTTAAAACCAAAACACTTACCTACATGAGTCCCGATGATCGAAATACCGATGGCCACGCCTCGGTTCGGAACTTTCCTCTTCCCGTTCATGAAACTTAAACCTTGTGCAACTCCCGACTAATCAAACGGATGACGGGTAATTGGGTGAGGATCCAACGACTCACGTTCTCCTATAGGTGAACTCCGCATGCTATTGTATCCTCCTCGCTTCTCTAGCAGATTTGACAGCTGACGGGATTTCACTAATCCTCCCCACAGATTCCTGACCGTCGGTCTCTTCTCTTTGATGATTTCTATGACAGGGACCAAGGATTCTTCCCTGGAATTATCAACCTACACTACAAACTTCTGATGCCCCTCAATGTTTTTAAAGGCTTTAATCCTTCTGAGCTTCTCACAACTTCGAACCTCAAAGAGGATCCTTGCACGCACTCCTTGCGGAAACCTCCAAACACCTGAAGTGTTAAACGCTTTTCGACCTTGCACACACTCTGCAGCAATGGTCTCTCAATAGCTTTGCTCATATACGCAACTCCTGTGCCTCCTTGCATGGCTCCTGTGCCTGTCTGCACTTCTGAATGAATGAGAACAAAGCTAAACTACCTGAGCTCTTCGTCAACGCACTCCTTGTGGACTATTCGACTGCACTCCTTGCAGGAACTCTTGCTCAGATAGAGAAACAATTGAAACTCATTCCTATTCTCCTCCATACTTCAACTCAAACATGAGATCATATACACAGCATATAAAGCAAATGTATAATAGGAAGAAAACATTCATGAGCATACCATTCAACATCAATAGACAGAGAACAAACACAAAACCATGAATTTGAATCAACCTCTTTCTGTTAATCCAAATATATGTACATGGGTGTTCTTACACAGCTCTCTGCATGCTCTTGCTCTTCTTCCTGGTTCAATAATATTACAAGATACAATGAGGGTGTCTATATCCCGTTTCCCTCTTGCGCTCTAAAACTTTCTAATCTAGAATTAAATTCTATGTACCTACATTAACTACTTTAAATGCCTTCTACCCACTAAGGACGAGAGAAAATCTCTCAAGTTCTAGTTACAGTATACAAAAAGGTGCTCCTTATTAATGGATTCATTTAAGATGGCGCATAAAATTCAAGGAGATTTCAAAATTTGTGCTGGCGTTTGTCTAGTTGTCTTTTGCCTCGTGCTGGCTCGCTTGATGTGTTGGCGATGCTCCTGCATCATACTCCCTCGCTTGAAAACTTTCATGGGCTCCTGTCCATGAGCTTACGCAAGGTCTGTCCATGCTTCTGTATCTCTGCTTCATTCTCCCAGCTGGCATCTTCAACTGGATGGTTCTTCCATTTGACCAGATACTCAAAGTATTGCTTTCGTATGGTCTTCTTACTTACTCTCTTATCCAATATGCTTTCTATTTGTGGCTTCTTTGCAACTGGCATCTGCTTTTTCCACTGAACCTCTGACTGTTCATCACTTGCTCCTACTCCCTCAGCTTGGTATGGGTACAAATCTGAGACATTGAATATCGGAGAAATTCCAATCCCATTGGGTAATTCAATCTCATAAGAATTTTCCCCAAATCTCTTCAAGACCCTACATGGACCAATTTTCTTCATCTTCAGCTTATTATATGTCCCTCTCGAGAACCTTTCTTTCCTCAAATGTGCCAGAACCAGGTCACCAAACTCAAACTGAAGTTGTCTTATGTGTTGATCTGCTCTACGCTTATACTCCTGACTTTAATTATGCAATCACTCCTTCGCCCGGCTGTGAAGTTCCTTCATCGCCTCTGCGAATTCTTCTGCACTAGTGCTCCTAGTCGCAGTCTATCCTGAATCCCTCAGATCAAAAATTCCTCTCGGCTGCATGCCATAGACAACCTGAAATGGACTCTGCTCAGTGCTCCTGTTAACCGAGTCATTATACGCAAACTCTGCCTATGGTAATATGTTGTCCCACTCGCTGTGGTGTTCTGTCACCAAGCTTCTCAGCAAGTCTCCCAGACTTCTTTTAACCACTTCCATTTTTCTATCCATCTGAGGATGATAGGCTGAACTAAATGCCAAGTTAGTTCCTAGCTTCTTCCATAAGGTCCTCCAAAAGTGTCCTACGAACTTCGTATCTCTATCCAAAACTATGCTCCTTGGTAAGTCGTGAAGTCAAATGACTTCTTTGAAGAATAGATTCGCAATGTGAGTTGTGTCACTGGTCTTCTGACATGGAATGAAGTGTGCAAAATCTATCCACCACCAAAAAGATTGAATCAAAACCTCTTTGTGTTCTTGCAACCCCAGTATGAAATCCATGTTGATTTCATCCCACGGCCTCTCAAGTATGGGCAATGGTTGATAGAATCCCGCATTCTTCTTCCTTCCCTTCAAATGTTGGAAAATAATACATGTGTCCACAAATCTCTTGACATCCGCTCACATTCCTGGCCAAAAATACGACTCACTCAGCTTCGCGAATGTTTTTTCATGACTAAAATGTCCGACCAATCCTCCATTATGTTTCTCCTTTAATAGATTCTCCCTCATGGAGCATTTCAGAATACACAGTTGATTGCCCCTTAACAACAATCCTTCCTGGATCATATACTCCATCCATTAGCTCCTATCCCTAAGAATTGGATTCTTAGCTGCTTCATACACCTCTTGAAAATATGGATCATCTATGTACATGTCCCTGAGATCTTCAAAACCCAATGTTTTGACCTTGAACTCCTGCAATAGCAGACACTTCCTTCTCAAAGCATCAACAACTTTGTTAGCAGTACCAGAAATATGTTTAATCAAAAAAGTGAAATTCTGCATATATTCAACCCATTTGACATGTCTCTGATTCAACTTCTCCTGTTGAGTTACAAACTGCAGTTCATGATTGTCACTGTATAAGACAAACTCTTTCGGGATCAAGTAGTTGTCACATACCCACTACCACGTAATAAAATTTTTGTTTTTATTACAGAATCCCCGAAGTCCTACGGGGGTCTAGTGCAGGCTAGTTCTTCCCTATTCACCTCCCTGGGATCATGGTTTAGGACCAAGGGCCAAACAAACCAGGTGCCTTTTACAACTCGCGACCTCACGAGTCGTGACTCGAAGGCCCTTGAATTTTTCGTCACAAATCACCGATACCCGAGATCACGCAATGGGTATAGCTTCATTCTGTCAGCGTGTCCCCTGTGCATGACCGCCGGCTAGGCTAAACTCTAGCTCCTCTCACTATTCATCACTTCGTGAGTTCAATGGTTGAACCCTCATTCCTACCTTATGTGACCCTCCGAGACTTGAAAGTCAACGAAGTTTGACCTTCCCTTTGCACTGCTCGCAACTCGTGACTTCGTAAGTCTAAGGGTTGATCTCTCATGCCCTTCTCTCACGAATCCCCAAGACATGAGAAGTAAACGGGGCATTGACTCCCTTCTCTGGGTGATGCACGTCCACCCATCAATGATGCAGGCCCCACCTTGAAGTTTTTCCATATGTTCTCTCGGCTCGGCTCTGTGCACTTCACTACTTGCGACTTGGAACACCCAACCCTTGGGCTCTTACCTTACGAACCTCCAAGTTTGCGAGATCCTTGGACCTATGCCACCTATCCTCCTAAGATGGATGACACTGATAGCTTCTTGCAATTTCGGGGTTTCCAATGTTGACATGTACTCGTCCTCAGGATTCACAATCTGTCGAATCCTGATATGTCGATATAAGGACAGTTGGCCTTACAATGGGTGCTTTTCACTTTGTCGGGATTCCAGACTTCGCAACTCCAAAGTGTATGGAATTTTTGTCCATGGGATTCCTGATTTCCCGAATGCCGATATCCTGATGGCCCCACCTCTCATCGGGACTTTCAACCTCCTGTTCACGAGGGATTAACCCTCATGCATCTCTTAACAGATGCAACGACTGTCGAGTTTTCTAGCGAAGATCTAACAACTCATATTTGTCCCATGTCACGTACTCTCCCACTACTTCATGGATGTAGAAAATCAACGGTCCAGATGTTCTCATGGACCTTGGGGGTCTACGATCCTGATTTCCTCGCTATTCACGAAGATAGAGGAAAAGGGGCAAGGTATGTAACGCCCTTTTTTCCTTCATCAATATAACGGTCATCAATGACCATGGGTCTTCCGATGAAATCTCATCCGTCGATTGATACTTATCCCTACATTGCTACTTCGAGATTTTAAGAGGGTCATTCCTCCTCGTACAGGGTTTTTAAGACTTGCACATTCAAGTCCTTTTTCCAGGTTCTTGGAAAAAATTTCCAAGGAGGGAGTCTCTGTGAAGAGATCTATTCCAGGGCAATCCTGGAGACCGATAAGGGGAAACAAATTCCCGACAATGGACTGGAAGTCTGACTTGGTTTGACTTAGGCATAATTAAATTCATTTATCAACATAATCCATGCATGGATTCCTCTGTTATAAGCATATATCTACCATTTCTTATCAAAACACTGCACAAACATTCTTATACTGTATTCATTCGCAATTTCACAGTTTATGAGCATATACGTTAGCATATGAATTTCAAGATGCAATATGAAAAACACTTATCAGAAATAACACCAGAAGTGAGTGCCACTGCTGAGAGGGGTGCTCATTTCCACCCAATCGTAGGCATAGTGACTCCCAACAGATTTACCACTAGCCACCCCCGAGCTAAGACCACGATGTTGTGTGACTGCGTCTCTATCCACTAGTGACCAGGAGTGAAGGTTGCAATCCTTCCTCTTTTCTATCACTCACTCTGCGTAATGCCAGAGTTCTCCCCTTGTGTTTCCCCCCCTTCCAATCACTTCTACCATACGCCTTATCCTCTTGCGAGGTTGTGTGTGGCGCGATTACCCTCACGATGGTCAGGCCTGATGGCTCTACAGATGAGCGGTTCACCTCCCCAACCCTCATTAAGCCATCCACCTACCAGCCTATGAGACATTTAATTAGGGGCCAGCGAGCCTCTTTTGGTTCTCCGAGCCAATGGAGTCCAAATACAGTATATGAATTCTCGACGGAAGTTAACGCCACCTTTCCAGGTGCCTTCCACCTTCATCGTGGTCTCTTTTTCTGCACATCCTCTCTTAGCAGTCCTGAAATAAAATTCATAATGTTATTCTCATTCATTGACCTTTTCATCAAGGTCCATTTACATCACATATTCACATTTATGAGTTTACCATAGTTCTTGTCCAGTCCAGTTATATTTTTACAAACTGGGGGAAATAGGGTGTTACAATAGTGCCTCCATTTCTTCAATGCTTGGATGATAGCATAAAACTTCTTATCATAAGTGGATTATTTCACTTTCGCTTCATTCAGCTTATCACTGAAGTATGATATTGGCCTATCTTCTTGACTCAAGACTGCCCCTATTGCAAATCCACTTGCATCGCATTTCACTTGAAATGTCTTCCGGAAATTTGGCAACACCAAAACTGGTTGTTCTGTGATCTTCCTCTTCAACAAATTGAAGCTCTTCTCAACCTCTTCAGTCCAGTGAAAATATTTGTGTCTTTTCTTCACTGTATCCATCATTGCTGCACTAATTCCAATGAAATTCCTGATGAACTTCTGGTAGAAACTAGCCAATCCGTGAAAACTTCTCACCTCAAATATGTTCTTCGGTGACAGCCAATTCTTGATCACCTCCACCTTATCTGGATCCATCCTCAATTTGTCTGCAGAAATAACAAAACCAAAATAGATGATTTTTGTCTTCAGGAATGAGGATTTCTTCATATTTATCAACAACTTTTCCTGTTGTAACCTCTTCATCACAATAGTCAAGTTTTTCAGATGCTCTATCTTTGTTTTACTGAAAATCAGTATGTCATCCAGATACACGATGACAAATTTCCCGATGAAATCTTTCAGGAATTCATTCATTAACCTCATAAAGGTACTTGGCGCATTTGTTAATCCAAACGGCATAAGAATCCATTCATACAACCCCTCGTTAGTCTTGAACGCTATTTTCCATTCATCACCTTCTCTCATACGGATCTAGTGATAACTGCTTTTCAAATCAATCTTTGAAAAATATTTTGCTCCACTTAATCAATCCATCAAATCATCCATCCTCAGCAATGGGAATCTGTATATGATGGTTATCTTGTTGATTTCCCTTGAATTAGTACACATCCTCCAACCTTCATCTTTCTTCGGACTGAGTACTGTTGGAATGACACATGGACTCAAGCTTTCCCTGACCAAACCTTTGTCCAACAACCCCTGGACTTGTCTCTTGACCTCTTCATTCTCTTGCGGCGTCAATCAGTATGTGGCTTTGTTTGGAAAACTGGCTCCTAGTATGAGATCAATGTGATGAATCACACTCCTAATCGGTGGCAATGAATGAGGTAATTCGTCCACTACTATATCAACAAACTCTTCCAGCAGTTCCTGAACTTCTTCTGGTAAATCATCCACTCTTCTGCTGGTCAAAAAAATTCTCAGTTTCCTGACCATAATGAATTGTGGATCCTCCTTCTTTTTAACCTCATCAAGGAGTTCCTTCCCACTCATGAGAAGTACAGTGTTGCTTACTTCCGTTTTTACCTCCTTATCCTTAATTGTAAGTAACATATGTGTCCTCCCATTCTTCTCTAGGGTGTATGTGTTCATTCTCCCATCATGAATCACATTCCTGTCATACTGCCATGGTCTACCCAATAATAGATGACAAACATCCATAGGAATGATGTCACATAATATCTTATCATTATATCCTCCTATCTTAAATTCAACTAAACATTGTTTAGTGACATTTACCTGATGTCCTTTTGTAGCCATGAAACTCTATATGGACTCGGATGTTCAATCGTCTCCAACTCTAGATTCTCTTCCATCTCGATTGAAACGACATTATTTGTGCTACCACTATCCACAATGACCTTGCATACCTTGTCCTTGGTTTTGCAAGTAGTTCAAAAGACTGTTTCTTTGCACTATATTCTCCACCTCCTTCTCTGGCATTAAGAGAACCTTTCGCATCATCAGCGATCTTCCGCCTTCAGCATATTCCACCTCAACATCTCACCTTTATGCCTCAGCGATGTGAGCTTCTCCACACTCTTTCTCTTTATCTAGACATTCATAAGATTTGTGTCTATTCTTTCCACATGTGAAGCATTTTATCACTCCACCTCTTCCTCTTCCTCTTCCTCTAGTACGAGGAAAGGTGTTGTTATCGACATAATCTCCTCTCTGCTCAGTATGTTGTCCTCTTTGTTCAATATATTTCCCTTGTTGTGAGCTTCCACCTCTCTCAGTTTGAGTCTAAGGTTTCTTCCAGTCTTCCTTGGGTTTCTGATATTTATCCCGAGCAACTGATTTGCCTCTGGGATGACTTCTGCCTCGACACCTCTGACTCTACTTTCAGCTCAGCTTCTCTTCCACTTTTAGAGCCATATAATAAGCATCTTCCACCATTTGGATGGTCAAAATACTCATCTCATCCTGAATTTCATATCTCATGCCATTCATATACCTGGATACCTTTTCATCATTGCTTTCATAATGACCTGCCCTGATATTCAACCTATAAAATTATTCAGTATATTCCTTCACTGACATCAGCTTCTGTCTCAGGTTCTGCATTCTCCTTAACAGAGTAATATGATAATCCTTGGGGATGAATTTTTCTTTCATCTTTGCAATCATCCTGTCCTAGCTCTTAATTTTCTGCTTGCCTTGGCAATGCCTATCCCACCACAATGATGCATGTCCTTTTAGTCTCGTGAAGGCATGCTTGAACTTCTTGTCCTCTTTGACATATTCATAGTCAAAGTAGGTGTCTAGAGCTCTAATCCAGTCTAGAAGTTCTTCAACATCCAGGTTTCCTTCATAAACTAGAATGTCCATCTTCGCCTTTGCACTCATTCTTGCAACAACTTTAAGCAAGATTTCATTTGCTGCATCTTCTGCTGTGATTTATTCTTCTCCATGTCCATAATCATCTTCATTTTTGGACTCATTGATATCTCCTACATCAGCTGTGCATTTTTGTCTTATCTCCATGTCCACAAGTCTAGCGCGTATGTTATGCAGATCTCTTTCTATTTTTGGATTCTGCACCTGTCTACCCCTTCCTCTGGACGTCTCCCTTTCCTCCTCTGGATAGGGTGATTGTCTATCTCTTCTCCTTGGTGGCATGGTGAATTCTCTTTTTCTCTACTACAAAAAGAAAAGAATCATTTTATGATATGATACCAAACCTGACACAACCTCCATCCCCTTGCCTCGGCAATGGAACCTCTGCACTGACCTCCCGGTCTTTAAGGATCATTCAAAGTTCACCCTCGAGCTGGAGTGGATCCTTCGATTCACCCTTGGAATATCTATTTATATTTGACCCACAGGTCTTTTTTGGCACCTTACCCCCTTTAGGCCCGATCCCTTCTCCGTTCACAACAGAAAGTTACAATCGGGTTTCGGGGTTTTCCAATCCCCGATGACACAACCACTTGCTTCCTCGAATTCCCGATCTCTGATATCCCGACGAGCTCCCTTCAGCTAGATCTCTAGGCTAGACCCGTGGTCCACGTGACCTTGACTTATATGACCACAGTTCTAACACCCATCGGGATTTGGGGTTTCGAACGTCGAAGTGTGTGGGACCTCTTGTCCTCCAGATTCTCGATTCTCCAACTTTCGATATAACTTTCCTTTCGGGAAATTTCCGAAAGCTTCGATCTCATCCATGCGTCCTCAAGGATGGATGGTCCTCGCTGCTTCGGGGTTTTCACTGTGGAAATTCTCGATGCCTTGATATGATGAGATGACGTTAGCAGGGTCCCACACAAAACTCTCCTTTTTTCAGAAAATCGGACTTTGCGATTCCAAATTGCAAGTCCTCCTTGTCTCTCGGACTCACGAAATGTCGATCCTCGACTTTCTTCGGATTTCTGACACACGTCTCAAGTGGATGGATGGTTCAGATCAGCCCTTAGGTTTTTCCAATGTTTAAAACCAAAACACTTACCTATGTGAGTCTCGATGACCGAAATGTCGATGGCCATGCCTCGGTTCGGAAATTTCCTCTTCCCGTTCATGAAACTTAAACCTTATGCAAGTCTTGATTAATCCAACAGCTGACGGGTAGCTGGGCGAGAATCCAATGGCTCACGTTCTCCTGTAGGTGAACTCCGCATGCTACTGTATCCTCCTTGCTTCTCTAGTAGATCTGACGGCTGGCAGGATTTCGCTAATCCTCCCCACATATTCTTGACTGTCGGTCTCTTCCCTTTGATGATTTCTACAACAGGGACAAAGGATTCTTCCCTAGAATTATCTTCCTACACTACAAACTTCCAATTCCCCTCAATGTTTTCAAAGGATTTAATCCTCCTGAGCTTCTCACAACTTCGAACCTCAAAGGGGATCCTTGCACGCACTCCTTGCAAAAACCTCCAAACACCTAAAGTATTAAATGCTTTTCGACCTTGCGCACGCTCTGCAACAATGGTATCTCAATAACTTTGCTCATATACACAACTCTGAGACTCTCCTCGGCCTACGCACACCTTGCACGGCTCCTATGCCTATCTCCACTTCTGAATGAATGAGAACAAAGCTAAACTACCTGAGCTTTTCGTCAATGCACTCCTTGCAGGAACTCCTGCTCAGATAGAGAAACAATTGAAACTCATTCCTATTTTCCTCCAGACTTCAACTCAAACATGATATCATATACACAACATATAAAGCAAATGTATAACAGGAAGAAAACATTCATAAGCATACCATTCAACATCAATACATAGATAACAAACAAAAAACCATGAATTTGAATCAACCTCTTTCTATTAATCCAAATATTTGTACATGGGTGTTCTTACACAACTCTCTACATGCTCTTGCTCTTCTTCCTGGTTCAATAATCTTACAATATACAATGAGGGTGTCTATATCCCATTTCCCTCTTGTGCTCTAAAGCTATCTAATATAGAATTAAATTATATCTGCCTACATTAACTACTTTAAATTCCTTCTACCCACTAAGGACGAGAGCAAATCGCTCAAGGTATAGTTACATTATACCAAAAGGCACTCCTTCTTAATGGCTTCATTTAAGATGGTGCATAAAATTCAAGGAGATTTAAAAATTTGTGCTGGCGTTTGTCCAGCTGTCTTTTGCCCCGCACCGGCTCACTTGATGTGTTGGCGATGTGCAGTAGCATTCCCCACTACGCTTGTTCCATCTTTGGAGGAGTACCTTTCCTCACGTGACCTCATTTTTATCCCTGATGTTAGAGGGGGGTCCCAAATAAATTTCACGTCACTGGAATTTTACACTCCCTACCTCTGACTCCAAAGTTCTTTTATAATCCTTGAAGAGTTTCCTCCCAAATAGAGATCGTATTCCAAAGTTACATCCTCTGGAAGTTGATGTATCAACTACCCCCATCAGGGTCGAAAAATATTTTGGTGTTTCATCTTATGGGGTTAGGGTTTTGGGTGTTTAGGGTTTTCTCATTAATGATTTATGTTAAAAAATCCTTTTCAGCCTCATTGTGCATATTCTTATGAATGTGCATAACCATCACATCTCTTCTCAGAGATAAGCTACCACAATTCTGATGAGTTCATTTCACTCTTCATTTTACACTTCCAATACATTTCGTTCATTAATACAAATTTTGTATTATTGTATATTTGTGTTTCTTAGAATATCTCTATGTGTTTCATTTTTATATCTTTTCCTTCATTTCATTCTTAGTGTAATCTAAATCAGTGGTATTACAACAGTACTCTCTTTCTCGTTTCTTAGTGCATGTCCCTGACAAGGTCAGGGTATAGAGAGTTGGGTCTCGACATAGTTTATCTTGAGGAAAAATTCTCTCACTATCCCAAGTGACCTCCCATGGCAGAATAAAATATAGATGAGGGAGCAGGATATCCTATCAAGCTATTTCTTGTAGAAGGTATCACATAAAAAAGGAATGAGACGATGGATAATTTTTCCAAAATCCTTCGATGGATGTTGAAAACAAAATTGGATCTTCTTCAAATGGAAACTTTGGAGCCACTTCCCCCTTCATGGTACAAGTTAATTTTCATATTCCTATTTTTGAAGTTTAGATAGATGAAAATTAATGCATCCCCCCTCCCTTTCAAGGTTCTTTGAACTCTCGGTCATTGGATTGTTCTCCCTCCTTGAGCTGGAACAACTCTTTGGTCCTTATTGGAACCTCTATTAAAAAAATCCACAGGTCCTATTATTGAAACCCGCCGCGTACAAATCAAGCACCAAGAAAAAGCTTTATCCCCATGTGATCACCAACTATGACCACATGCCTTACCCAAAAGGCTCTTGTCACATTTCATGACCTCGAGAATTCGACATATGATCCACTCCTGACTTTCCAACTCCCAAACTCCGAAAAGGGCTTAACGATTGCTCAAATCCTCTCACGTCCTTTCTCCATGTGACCACCACCTGTGACCAACGACTAATCCCAAAGGTGCATTGTGTTTCGTGTATCGACCCTACGACAGGGGCTTAGCTCATGCTAGCTCCTCCATTTACTTCCTCAATATAACCTCTGGCTATGTCCTGGGGCTAGAACTTCTGAGCGCATCAGAACTTTGCATATCTCAATTTCTCACTGCTCCCTCCATTGACTTTCTTTAGTAGCAAGTTGGCGAATGATGAACTCTCACCATGCGTCACCCCCCCCCGAAAATGAACGATCCCGATGATGTCGAGACAACCAATGACTGTGATCCTTTTTGAGTGCACACTTTGCGAACTCTCTCATCTCAGTTCCTTGACTCCTTCCCCCTTTGAGTCAGCAAAATGATGACTTGTTGCCACGTGTCTTCCTCCACAATGGATGGTCTCGATGATTTTGGAATGATCAACAACTATCATATTTTTGGCATGATCAATGGATGTGATCTTTTCGGAATGATCAACAACTGTGATCTTCTCACAAGTTTTTCCCTTCCTAAATTCTTCCTACTCATTCTTTGACTGATTCCCTATGCAAGTTAGGGAAATATTGATCAGCTTCCACGCATCCTCTGTCGATGGACGGTTCTAATGATTTCACAACTTTCCCCATGCGACTTCCTCTAGATCCAACAGTTGTTGGTTCACATGCCATATCTAACAGTTCATATTTTTTTTTCTCCTATGCTTACTTCTCGCTACCTGGACATTGATTCGACGGTCCAGATCATCCCTGCGACTGATACATGGTTGCGATCGAATCACGATTTTGCATGTCGTGACTTTGGAAAATAAGGATTTTTTTCCTCCCAACTCCTGATATCCGATCCCACAAAATGAACCAACAGCTCAGATCTCTTATGGATCGACGGTTCCCATTCCTCCTGGTCTTTAAGAGTTATATGACTCTCAACTTTATCTTCCTCACATATTCTCTTGATCCAATGGTTGTCGGCTATTTGATGCTTCCTCCTTGAATATTCTCTGTCATCCATTCAAATCCTTAACGAGTCCTGGTGAAATCCTTTGGCTCTAACTCTCCTGAGCTTTGATCTTCTGACTTAGATTATTTCCTGTTATTCGAAGGTCTCTGCCTTCAAAATTCTTCCTGTGGACTCAAATCTTGGTCTCACTTGCACTTCTGAAAAAGAGTTATCTCTTCTGATCTTTGGCAATGTAATTTATCCTCAGCTTTGATGCACACTTGCACTCTGCGTGTAGCTATGCACTATCTCTTTTGAGCTTCTCAATCTTAACCAGTTTCTAAGGGACTCGACCCTTCTGTTTCTTTAGAAGGCTTATGGTGTTCTGTTGGCAGCCAAATCACATTTTTCCATTGTCTTATAAGCTGCCTACACCAATGTTTTGCAAACATCGATTTTTCATCGCAATTTTAAAATGAACGACACTTTTATTCTTTGCGCCTTTTGCACGCTTATTTTTGTTTTGTTTTCACGACCGTAAGCGTGAAAACTTATTCTTTCGAAGTCGCATTGGAATCATTATTTGAACTGTCATAATCATTCCTGTCAATATGCATATTGCACTTACTTTTTACTTATCATTATGCAGCTGGAAAAACTTTCGAACTATACTCATTGGATTGATTGTGTGACTTGGTTTCATTGAGTTTGTAATGCATTGGCATTTGGACTTGCATTTTATTCGACCTACTTGACCATTGGTTTCATGAAAATGCATAGGGGTTATGATTAAATTTTTTATATATGTCTTTCGATATAATCCCTATGTTAATGTTTTCATAACTATTGGTATGTTGAAGACCCTTTGGCACCTTGGTTAAAATACTTATATGAGCTGTTACAATATATTGGCGCATGGTTAATTATTTGGCATTGGTTTCAAATCATATGTTGATGGTTGAAAACTATGGCATAATGCTTCTATTGCATGCATCAGTTTATACACTTGCCACTGTTTTCATTAGTCAGCCAAATGACATAATTGTTGAACTATAGAATAATGGGTAGAACTGCTATGAGCCGGTAGTCGTACTTTGGCAATAACTATTTTGCATGGCAGAGATAAACTCCACCACCTTCGCATGATGGAATTTATGCCTATCCCTTATTCACCATTTATCTCTGTTAGCTCGGATAGCCCCGCATGCATTCTGCTCCTGTGTGTGCTATGATCCAAACCCTGGGCTTACCATGTGCTCGGATCGATGGCACCAGTCGTGTGAATCGAGCCAAATGGAAACCAAGATTTGTTAATCTTTGACAATGCCCGGAAAGATTTGGAGGCTCACGGTTGCCTCGCCTTCGTGAAAAGATTTGAGGGTTTTAATCTAATTGTGGCACAACAATTCACTCTGACTTTTGATGGTTGTAGATCCAAGGTGGGCAACATACAGTTGGAAATTGATGAGAAGTTTATTAGTTCTGCTACAGGGTTACCTACCACGGGTTAGCATTGGTTCAAAAATACGAAAGTAGAAGAGGTTCCATGGCCCCTGTTGTTTCTCTCGCGCAAAGTCACCTCTTGTGACATAGGTATGCCCATCTCTTCACTTAAACCACGATGGCATGATACTTTGATGATAGTCAAGAAGTTCATGACCTGTGAAGGTCGATATGGACTTGTGTTTCTCTACCACCTGTGTTTGTTAATGAATTTTATGGGATACCCGTTGAATATGTCATTTTACTTTCAGCGCAGCCTATATAAAATGTCGAAAAGGTTTAAAAAGGAGAAGGCTGACAGTAGCCTATTCCACCATGGGCTTATTAAAATTATTATTGTTTATCACTTGAGTTTACATGGTGATAGCTGGAGAGATTTCATCGCTTTAAATGGTTTCAATGACACAGACCCTATACAGGTTGACAAGCCAGTGGTAAATGAAACCAAGGCCGGGCCACCAGTGCCCTTCCATATCCTATTTCCCTTTCCTAAGCCTTCGGTCGACCCTGCTATTAAATTACCAGACATTGGAACTGAGAAGGCCGAGGCTATTGAAAAGCCTGTAAGAAAAAATCCTAAGGCAAACCCTACTGCTAATGCCAAGGGTAAAAATAATGCTCAGCTTATTTCAAGGATGGCTAGAAACAAACCTAAACCCTTTGCTGAGTCAAAGCCTATCGTCCTAAGTGACGATTCAGACTCTGACGTAGAACGTTTTCTAGCCAGTGAGTACCCCTACTCACAGGGCTTATGCCCTGAACCACCTTATGATTTCATGACAAATCTTCCCCCTTGATTAAGGAATAACCCTGGCTACCCTGGTATTAAATTGCCTAATGAAACCCTCAGCAATGTGTCCAAACCCTCACCTGCTTTTTCGAGACCCACATAGTTTCCCTGTGACCAATGTGATTTATGGTTGGAACGATACTACATCTATGTTCCCCTACTCCAAACGAATATTCAATCACTGGAAGATCAAATTGTAGTGTTGACCAGCCAAAGAGACCAACTCCAAGCAGCTGACAAGAAGCAGAAGACAACCAGCTTCATCGTTTTCAAGAATGTTGAATCAGCCACAGTCGTTGTCAACTCCAAATTTTCATGATTAAGCCATCTTCTTGCCATACAGGTATGGATTTTGATACCATTTTAGTTTTGTGAGTGACCATGAGTAATATAGTGATTTAAATTTGGTCTTCGAATAGCTCTGTTTATATTTCGAAGTGGCTCTGTCATAATGTGTTCACCCTGTATATTTTTTTCTTTGCTAAAAATGAATGGAGTTTCGTTTTGGATATATGGTTTGATCATCCCCAGTATAGCCATTGATAGATTTTTTTTGGATTTGAACGGTCTTCGTTTGGATTTGATTTGTTGGTTTGTCTGATTGAGTTAACGAAGTTAATGATTTTATTTCAAATCAATTCGTTTTGTATTCACTCCGAACAGGAAGTTTTTCATGCTCAATTTAGAATACAATCAGGTTTGGATTTGGTTTCGTTACATTTTATATGCTGTGATTGGTGAATGATTTCGTGAGTTTGGTTGTTACGATATTTTAATGTGTTGTGTCATATAATTTTCAAAGCTGGAATACAACTCTGTTCAATTTGGATTTATGAATCTGGTTTTATGGAAACAATGCTCTCATTTAAGCCTATGAAAATAATACTCACACCCGAATCATGGAATGATTATGATTTGCAATGACTATGTTAAACTCCAGGTGTTCGATTCGCTTGCTGGATTCGTATCATAAATGTTGATCTGTTTGATTTTAAATTTGCAAAATGAATTGATTGACTTTGTTATCTCTATCAAATTTGGTTATAATTCGTTGCAGTCAATCGATCTTGTTTGCCCAATTTGTAATAACAAACGATCGGATCTTGTTATGAATTCATTTGAACTGATTTTCGTGGTATGAATCGTTTGCTTTATCAATACAATTACAATGATTTGTAAATGATCTTGCTTGATTTCCATCGTATCTCCTGTTGATAAGGCAATATAAAAATTGCCCCCAATTTGTTGTGATTATATCGATTTCGAATTGATATCAAACGATTTCACAACTCTTAATTATGATTTTGTTCATTCAATTTTGGTGGTAACAAGAGAAACAAAGTATGCTTAACTCTATGATCATTTGTTTGATTTTGATCCTGTTTGATTTCGAATGGTATAACAATTACAACTTCAATGATTCGTTTTCAAATAGCTATTGGATTATAATTGAATTTAATTCTTTTAAAATATTTTTAATCGATTTTGATGCTGATTCTATGTCTTATTTAGACTAGCTACAGAATCTTGCGATTCTGTAGCTAGTCTGAAAAGATAGATTTTTATCATTTTATTAATAAAAGATCCTTCTAAATTGTCCATTTTTTACCGTTTTTAGGTAAATTCGAATTGAATGGGACATGTTGGATAGTCTAGGGGAATATTTGTGTATTTTAGTTTTACTTTAGATTCCTAGTTTAGTTAAACTTGGGATATCTTCCCAGATTTTATGTAAACAGTTTGATAACTTCCACAGGGAGGTTTTACCCTGTGGAAAACTTTTAAATACTTATTATTTTTTGTAATAAGGATCATCCTCACTTGTTGGAGAACCAAGATTATGGATTTCTAATACAAACTGAGACAGAAGTTGATGTTTTGTTACAACTTTCACTTTCATAATATCAATCTTTTGTTTTATGTTTATGCTTATCAATTTGCATTTGATTAGTGACTACTTTAGCTATCATAGTCTTTTGTAGAATGATATGTTTGAATTAATGTGATCCATGTCTGATTTCTTTCACTAATTTAAAGAATACAACAATTACTTAGTTTAGCTAATGAATGACATATTTCTCTTCTTCATCAATTGAACTATTATGTATCGATCTTTGCATGCAGGTTTATCTAACTGTGAAGATTTATAAATCATAAGATTGTTGTTATTTTTATGTCTTGTTTGTCCTGTAATCAAAATTGTAGACCAATGTAGCGTATCGTTTACAAGAATATCCTGGATAATTCAGTGCAAGTTTCCTCCCTCTGATCAGCTAAGACAATCATCATACGCAGGACAAATCTGGAGCGTTTCTCCAGGTTAGTTTGTGATTTATTTTTGTTAATTTGTTTAGTATATTTATTAGTAGTTTAGTTAGATATATGTTTAGTTAGATTTTTAGTTAGAATACATTTTTAAATCATTTAGTTTAGTTAGTTTTCATTTTATTTCTTGTTCATAAAATCATAAAATCAATAAAAAATATCTCTCTCTGTCATCAGGGCAGAATATAAATGAATTTTTCAGGTTTTATCTAAATCTGTAAAGTGTAGATATTGTACATTTTGTGAATAAGTTATATTTTAGTTAGTAGTTAGATAGTTAATTAGTTAGATTTAGTATAGTAGTAGTTAGTAGATTGTATATATAGAATAGTTAGTTTTAGTTTAGTTTGTTTAATAGTTAGAATAGTTAAATTAGCTTATTAGTTTGTTTTTAGTTAGTTTAGTTAGTTTAGAATAGTTTTTCTTTTTGTTTTCTTAGGACCTTAAATCAGCTAACGGAGATGCTAAACCCATCAGGGTGGTTCATTCCAAACGGCTTGGGTTATTAGACAACTCCGGACCAGTTCCACTTTTCCAATTGATGGACGATCGATTTCGCTTGTCAACAAATGGTGCTAGAAGGAGGGCCTGAACTTAATTAATGGAACGAGGCAGTCGCAAGACTCCTCCACCCCCTAATTGATCACCTTTAGTGACTAGAAGCCATTCAAATGATAATATCCCCCCTCAAACAACAACTACTTCAATCGACGATCCACAAATCACAGTTGAGCCAGCAACCCCTAATCCTATAGGTGGTGACATACAAGGGATTGCCCGTCAATCTCTTATAAAAACACATAGTGACTTAGCTTGTTTGAGGCAACCAAACCGTCCGTGGGGTCAACCTTTGGACTTCTATAATATCATAGAACAATTAGGTGACACTAACCTCACTGTGAATCCCATAGATCCAATCTTAAATCCTGCTGCAGGAGGATCTGGGATACCTCCTTCACCTCCTCCATCATTTCCTTCCTCTTCTGGAGGATATTCCTCTGACGAAGGCAATTCCCCTTCTCAGCCTTCCATACCCACTACACCAATGGAAAATCAGAACAACCCTGCTAGACCCTGGCTTGATTAGGATGTCGTAGCTATACCTAGAGCTCAGCATCCTCTACCTAAACACCCAGAGAAATGGCTTCCCAAGTTTGACCCTAACTCAAAAAAAATCGTTGAAGATCACACTAAAAATTTTATGTTAGCCATTAGACTCCGTAATGTTGAACATGAATACTTTGTCTTTAGGTTGTTCCCCTATACCTTCGAGGGAAATGCATCCACATGGTACTTTTCCCAACAACCCCATACCATCATGTCTTGGGAAAAGTTTGAGTCATGCTTTTTGGAAAAGTTCGGAGACGGTAAACCTCCAGAAGTCCTAGTCATGGATCTTTCTAGCTTAAGAATGAACCCAAAATAAAAAGTTAAAGACTTTAATCAAAGATTCTTAACACTTAAAAACCGAATCCCTATGGATTCCATGCCTGCCGAGAGTCTTATAATAGCTTATTACACTAAAGATTTGCAACAAAGTATAGCTATTTGGGTTAAATGATCAAAGAAAGCCACATTGTTAAAGGCCTTAAAGGAGGCCAGCCAGATTGAAAAAGACATACTTAGTATTAAAGACTCTTCTAGCAATGAAACCGAGACTAGTTCTTCTTCCAAAAAGATCGAAATTCTTCCTAGACCCACTCCAAGTAAAACACAACCTAAAAAATCTGATTTAGAAAACTTAACTAAAGTTGTTCAAAAATTGTCAAATCAAGTTATAGACTTAAAAAGGTCAACCGAAGAAGATTCCTCGAGTAAAGGTCCCTACAAACCTCCTTTCTGGAAGCCTTTTCCTACCAACCGACCTAATACAACCACCGAAGGCTTAAATCTAGAAAGTTTGTAATGCGCCCTTCAAACAATTCTAGAAGCCCAAGATAACTTGATGCCCCCTGAGATCCCTCAGGAGGTAGTTGAACAAGAAACAACTCGAGAAGAAGAGTCTTCTTCAAACATTTTTGGACACTTCTCGGATAGCATCTTTCAAGCTAACTTTGAGACAGTTCATCCTTATAATACCAGGAGTAAGACAACAAACAAACCTTCTACCGAAAACAATACAACTTCGCCTCCAAAGCAATCTAAATCAGCTGAGACTAAACAAATCAATGTGAACCCCAACTTAGATTATGATGTTGTTGAAGATCTCAAAAAGTTAAGGGCTAACATTTCTATTTATGAGTTATTGAAGTTTCCATTTCTGCTTCAAAAAATGTTGCAAAATATTTCAGAGAATGACAAAAATGGTAATTCAAGTATTAATAAGGTTGTGCAAAACAAAGTTCCTCAGAAGACTTCCACTAAAAATAATCCCAATCCTCAAGATAAAGGAAGCCTTCCTGTAAGTAATGTAAATAATGTAAATAATGTAGATAAAGTAGTCTTAGAAACTACGAGTAAAAAGCCACAAGTTACTACTCTTAATACTCGCAAAAAATGTACCTCCTTTCTTGTTAACTTTCGAAATTTTCAATAGAAACGTGGATAATTGTATGGTGGACTCAGGGACATCATCCAATGTGATTCCTTGGTCTGTCTGCTAGAAGATTAACGCTGAAGTGGAATCCTCTACTTTAAAAATCATACAACTTGATCGAACCAATGTTAAAGTTATAGGCGAACTAAAAAATGTACTTATTAGATTATCATCTAACCCCAAGGTTCATTAGGTTATTGACATAATTGTTGTGGATATTCTAGAAGTGTATGGTCTGTTTTTAAGCAGGGACTGGTCGGAGCAGCTACATGGTTACTTCCCGATAGACTGGTCTCACCTATGGCTTTTTGAGAACGACAAGCCTAACAAGATCAAAGTAAATCGTGAGTGCTACCTTAAGTTCACGGTCACATATTTGAACGATCCCAACAAACCATTCACACCTTCTGATGATTCACCCGAAGTCCAAGGGATGGACACATTCTTTGGCAATTTCATGGCTGAAGCTTCACCTATCATCAATCCAGAACAACAGTCCGAGATTGTAGCATATATGCAACAAACAACTTCTATGCAATGGTCCCATGTGCCCGATGGAAATCAAATTTGGTCTCTTTATTTCGATGGGTCTAAGTCTAAAGAAGGAGCTGGTGCAGGTTGCATCATTATCGATCCAGCAGGTAACAAGACATTAATTGCATGTAGACTAGAATTTGAATGTACTAATAATACTGCAGAATATGAGGATTTACTGCAAGGTCTCAGAAAAGCTCTAGATATGAACATTCAAAACCTAGTTGTATTTGGTGACTTTGAAATAGTGGTTAGATAGGTAATAGATTATATCCACTGTCTCTCCCCGCATCTCAACAGCTACCAGTCTGAGGTTTGGAGTTTAATGATTAAATTTTCTTCTTTCAATATAAATTCCATTCCTAGATTAAATAATGTTGAAGAAGATCTATTAGCTAATGTAGCTTCTAAACTTCTTCCTGTAGAAGGCTTGTCCCTAGACGCATTCTCCATTGAGCTGTTGTTTCGACCATCCATTCCCGACAACATCACAAACTGGAGAGTCTTTGACGACGATCAACAGATCATCAACTTTCTGCACATGGAAGAAACCTTTCAAGGTGCGGTGATAGATGAACGCACGCACAACGACAATTTTCACGATTTTACGGTAATACCTGATCCGAAAACTCCTGAAGCTTTGTCGGACATGGTAAATTCCATACCCAAATCTATAGTTAGATTATAGAAGTTTTATGATTTTGAAGATAAATTTAAAAAGATGGTCAACTGTAAAACCAATAGTTCCTCGTTGTCTTATGAAAAAGTAAACTTAGGAACTAATGAAAATCCTCAGTGCATTAGCCTAGGCTTGGGATGTTCTCGACAAGAAAAAGATGCATTTGTTAAATTATTTAAAGAATTTAAAGATGTCTTTGCATGGACGTATGATGATCTTAAAACTTTTGATCCTAATATCATACAACATGTCATCCCGATGAAGCCCCAAACCTTACCCTTTCGACAAAAACTAAGGAAAATACACCCTAAACTTGAACCGACCGTTCAAAAAGAATTGAATAAACTCCTTAATGCTAAAATAATTCTTCCTATTAGGCACACTCAATGGGTTTCTAACCTTGTCCCAGTTCGGAAGAAAAATGGGGAAATCCGACTCTGCATAGATTTCTGAAACCTCAATAAAGTGTCTGATAAAGACAACTATCCTGTCCCATCCATGGAACAAATTCTTCAACAGGTATCTGGTTCCAAGAGGCTATCCTTGTTAGATGGTTTCTCTGGATACAACCAAGTCCTGATGTGTCCACCAAACCAACTCAAAACTACCTTCCGTACCCCGTGGGGCACTTATGCTTATCGCAAAATGCCTTTTGGATTGATTAATGCTGGTGCCACTTTTTAGAGAGAAATGGACATTGCTTTCCGAGTCTTAATCAATCAGTCTGTTGTAGTTTACTTGGATGATGTGACTGTATATTCTAAAAACAAAGACGATCATCTAGCTCACTTACGAGCCGTCCTACTGCGGTGTTGTAAATACGACATCTACTTGAATCCCAAAAAATCCATCTTTGCAGTAGAACAGGGTAAACTCTTAGGATTCATTGTGTCTAGTGAAGGGATGATTATTGACCCCGAAAGGACTCAAGTCATTGCAAAACTTCCCCCTCCTACATCCAAAAAATCTATGCAGTCTTTCTTAGGCCATATTAACTTCATGAGGAGATTCGTCCCCAGTTTCTCCAAAATGGTCAAGCCGTTACAGAATTTGATTAAGAAAGACACCCAATATCACTGGGGACCCATAGAAAATCAGGATTTCAATACAATAAAGAAGGCCATAATAGACGCTCCATCTCTCATGAGCCCTGACTTCTCTCAATATTTTACACTCTATACTTTTTCTTCTGATCGTTCCTATGTCGTCGTCCTAACTCAGAAGAATCCCGAGAACCACGAAGTACCCATCGCCTTTATGAGCTCTTCTTTCAAAGGCGTTGAACTTAACTATCCAGCGGTTGATCGGCAATCCTACGTTGTTTTCAAAGTATTTAATCACTTCCGGTCCTATCTTTTGAAGTCGAGAACGAAAGTCATTGTCCCCTACCCAGCCGTAAGGAACTTGTTAGTGCAGAAGGCATTAGGAGAAAAAAGAGCTAACTGGGTCACTTCCTTGCAGGAGTATGACTTAGAAATCATCCCATCTCATATAGTGAGAGGCCAAGGGTTATGTAAATTAGTTGTTGATTCAGCAACAGGACAACAAGAAGAAAGTGATACGTTAGACCTAGGACAACATGATCAAAGTTTAATCTATTGCGCACAAAACCTTGTTAGTCCTTGGTACGACAATATTAGATTCTATATTGAACATGGGTCAGTACCTCATTGCTTAGATCCCCCTAAGAGAAGAGCATTGAGGTTAAAGTCTACCTCCTTTCATTTGATTAATGGTATCCTGTTTCGTCAAAATTTTGACGGCATACTACCTCAAAAAAGACGAAGCAGAAAAAGTCTTGCTAGAATTGCATGCAGGAGAAGCTGGTGGTCATTTTGGTGGTGACACCACTGCTCATAAAGTTCTAAGAGATGGTTATTATTGGCCTACTCTTTTTAGAGACGCCCATGCCTTGTGTCGTAAATGTATTATCTGTCAGAAAGCATCGGGGCATTTACAAAAACCAGCCTTTCCCTTGCAACCCGTTTCAGTAGATTCTCCTTTCCAGCAATGGGGCCTTGACATCATAGGTCCAATCAACCCCCTGTCCTCTCAACAACACAAGTTTATTGTGACAACCACAGATTACTTTACCCGATGGTCTGAAGCTGTTGCGTTAAGAACTGTTAACACCATTCAGGTAATCGCCTTTCTAAATTTGAATATTATCACTCGCTTCAGTATCCCTGACTGTTTAGTCTTTGACAATGCTTCTTACTTTTCTTCTCTTGAGATGAGCAAGTTCACTTTGGAAAAAGGAATTAAGATGAAGTATTCTGCTAGTTACTACCCCCAGGGCAACGGATTGGTAGAATCAACAAACAAGAACTTGATTAAAATTATCAAGAGAACTGTGGTTGAAAATCACAAAAATTGGCACAATGCGCTGTTGAACGTGCTATGGGATGATAGGGTAACGCCAAAGGCTGCTATAGGTAACTCCCCCTTTTTTCTCGTTTATGGTAGAGAAGCAATTCTTCCACCTCACATTCTTCTTCCTTCGCTTCAGTTGTCTCAGAAAGTTCAAGAAGAAGATTGTCCCCCATTAGAAAACCTAATTAACACTTTGATGAAGCTAGAAGAAGCAAGAGCCCAAGATAAACGTAAGTTAGATCAACATCAACAATTGGTTAAAATCTGGTTCGATTCTAACTCTGCTTTTGATAGAAATTTTGAAGTAGGCGATCTCGTCTTGAAGTGGGACAAACCGCATGAGGGAAAGGGAGAACACACAAAATTTCAAAACTTGTGGCTTGGACCGTTTTTAATTGCTGAAAATTTGGGTCCCAGTTCTTTTCGATTGCAGAATCTTGAAGGGCAGCTTGACACCTACCCAGTGAATGGCCAAGCCCCGAAAAGATACTTTTCTTGATGACTACCCTTGTATTTTATGTATATATTTTGCTTTTGTTTCTTTTTCATTTGCTTTTTGTTTGTGATTGAATTTATCAGTTGGTGTTTTCTTTCAAATACACATACTTGTACTCTGAACTATGCAGACCTAAAAAAATTCCTTCATTGAAATAACTGCTAAGAGAATTTGTATAAACATCAATGGTATATTTCTGAAATTTATATCTATGTTGGAAAAGTCTGTTGTTTAAAAGAAGATGGCTGATTTCGATCTCTAAGTAAAGCTTGTCATGATCATATATTATCTTTTTACGCTGTCCCTATTCCATAAAGAAATGACTCAGAGGATGTCTCCCTGCCTCAGGAAGTTGTTTTTCTAAATAAAACATCTCTGGATCTAAATAGAGGACAGTTCTAAAAAATTCTGATGAGGTCTAAAAAATATGAAAATCACGATTTTCAGTGTCACCCCGCTCAACTATATATTCATGAAAGAAAAAACAAAATAAATTATTAATAAGAGTTGTGGGAAGTGCTTGTAAACCCGCCAGGATACTGAACAGGTCTGCTGGCAGTGGGTAAATGCATGCATGATGCCAAGGAAACTTCGCCGGGGTACTGAACAGGCCTGCTAGCAGCGAAGCAATGTCAGGTATATGAAAATTTGTAAATAAGAAACCTCTTTAATGTCCTTTATTCTGATCCAGAACTTTTTGGCAGGATTGTTGTTGGGAAATAATACCCTACAGACTAACAAGCTAGGGCTAAACTTGCATGTAGATCATGACCCTTAAGAAATCACTTTTAACCTACCACCCCAAACCTAAAACCCTTTTTCACATGCAAACATGGGAAGAACCTACTAACCTTTTTACTAATGTTTGGTGTAGATCCTCCGTTGCGCTTTATCCTCTTGCTTATGCTGCTCCTTCCAAAGATAATCTTGTAATCAAGACAAAACACTACACATGCATGCTATTTTTCTACTAGAGGGTTAGAGATTAATCATAAATTGAATAAAAAATATAAAACTCGTGCATTGGGATGAGAAAAGTATTCTTTATTAATCTCAAGATGAATCAGATTACAATAATAATAGAGATCGGCCACCATTCCTTGATCCTGATCCTGGGCTCCTCCTCTTCTTTGTCCTCCAACTGCTTTGCTTGAATTCTCCTAAAGCTTGAGGAAAGGCTAAAGGGTTGGGACAAAACAGATTTGACAATTGGGCAGAGTTTCTTTGCTATGATTTTCCTCCTCCAAATAGTACCCCTGCCCCTTCTTTTATAGGCTAGAAGGAGCTAGGGTTTTGGATGAACTTTCGGCCATGCATGGATGGGAGTTCCAATTAACTGAACCAAATATTTTTGTCCTGTCAACAACTTTCCTATTTTTGTTCTTTGTTAGGTAAACGTGGGTTGTAGTAAGCCAGCCAGCATTCCAACGCATGCAGTAGTGGGCATGCCAGCGTTCCAACGTGTGCAGTAGAGGGTTAGGGCGCGGGCCACTTGTTTTAAGAGGATTTTCAAGAGTTTATTTAGCATGGCTTTGGAAAGGAATGGATATGAGTTGGCCTGATGCTAGGTAAGCATGTGTGGTGCAATTTAGGGTTATAATAGATGCCCCCTAATGTGTGAGGTCAAAAGAGCATCTGATGGCTGAAATACATTACCAATCTTTACCAATCTATACTGATATGTTGAATGAGTGAGCCCAGGAATCAGGAATCAAGAGGTGCCATCTGCAAAAAATATCAAATGTCTCACCGAGGCGAGCATACCCATGCTCGGGATAAAATAGAACCATGGCTACCAATCAAATACACTGTAGATCCATGTCAAACAACTATGAAGAGTAGCCACGAACAATACATAGTGGAGCTACATCTCGAAATCAGAAAGATATACATATAAAGTATCCATCTCCCAGAAGCTGATTCGGCCTGATGGTTGTACTTCAGAGCTCGAGAAACAACTTCAAAATCTTCTAAACTCAGGTAGGAGTGTAATATGAGTGTACGACTACACTACTCATAGGTCTTCGATGGCTCGTCGGTTATGGACTTGATAATATTGATGATCGGATTGAAGGCTTCAGTGATTTTGAACAAAGACTTGATTGGACGTTCAGGATGGCCGGGTATATGGACAAGAGACATATTGCAGAGGGGCCGACTCAGGATAAGTGACAAACTTACCTTGGACAATAGCACAACAAGTGATAAGACTCAAGCAACATATCTGTTAATCATAAGTTTACGAAGCAGGAGGCAACGCAAACTCTCCATATGTTTGGAAGAGTAACCAAACGGTGGAGGAAACAACTCAATATAGCGAGAAAAGCTTCCTAAGGTCGTACTACATCCCAAAGTCTAATGAATCAAACAGACATATGTGCTTTATCCAAGGGCGACTCATGATGCTGCCAATAAAGAAATTTCCCATCCTCTTTTTGGGGTATATTTGATTTTTTTGTTCTTTTTGATTATTTTGAAAAAGAATAAAGGAATATTACGTTACAGTGGAGGAACGAGTATAGAAAACATACAATCTCAAGGCACAAGGACAAGACTGATGTTCTAGGGAAATGATACTCGGGAAAAAATCCTCCAGTGGCCAAAGGTGTTAAGACGCAAAAGCAAACTGTTACTAGGCTGATGGGTAAAGAATGCAAATGCGGTTGATAGAACACACAATGGTAGCATCCTTCGATGTAATTTTAACGAGCCCAAAGAAGGTAAGCTCAGTGATTTTTCATATTTAGAGAGTCTGAAAAAGCATAAAAGGAAACTCCATTGGGGTACCTTTTTCGTCAATAGTCTAGTCAGTTTGAAAAAGGGATAAACTAGCACCGATTAGACATCAATTCAAAACCATTTTAACGAGTGTGACAAGGACAAGATCACTCAGCTATTTTTTCAATTTTAAGGAGTCTGAAAAAAGATTAACTATGGACTCCGTCGGGAATGTTCTTCTGGACCATTTTAACGAGTGTGAAAGAATATGGTCACTCGGCAATCTTTTCAATTTTAGGGAGTCTGAAAAGAGCTTAACTATGGACTCTGGGGGGGTTTCTTTTTAGTAAATTTAGTCCCTCAGGCCCGAAAAAGGAATAAAATTTTACCTGAGGATACTCTTCTAAAGAATGGACATTCAATACCTTTGTTCGTACAGTTGACCCTTCGAATCGAATGAGGGGTAAACTACCGCCGGACAGCGTGACTTCAAATTTCAGTTTTAATGAGCGTGAAAGATCACAAGATAGCTCGACAATCTTTTCATGTTTAGAGGGTCTGAAAAGGGCTTAAAAGGAGACCCGTTATGTTTTGGGAGTCCGGAGGGTAAGACAAAGAGTGAAAAAGACTCATGCGAATGAGGCCCAAACTCGTATTCAGGAAAGACTACACGGACTCCCAAGCCTACAATGTTATTAGAAACGGCATGGACACCATAAAGAAACCAGGAACTACCTAGGGCATCCATGTTTTGGCAAGCTCTACCACCAAGTTGCAACACTTCTAGAGAAGATATGATGGTTCCATGTCACAACCGGATGGGATTGATCCTATATCGTAAGAAAAGAAAGGCAACGAGATGCAACAATTGGGATGAAATCCTACCCTATATGCTCAAGTTGATTTAAAAAAAATAAAATTTATGGACCGTCCATATATATATATATATATTTTTTAATTTTTTGAAACTCAATAAAAATTGTCCCAATACCTGATTAAATCCCTCCCATATAAATCCTGAACCACTCAAAATGGTTTTTGGTATAAAGAAACTGATAAAGGGGCCCAAAAAAGTGATAAAAAGAGGCCAAAAAGTCTATAAATAGAAGCTGACAGCTCATTATCACCATTGTTGATTTGGAAATTGACTCTGGAGCCAAAAGACCCCCTTTGCCAAAGATCGTGATTCTGGGAGCTACAGTGGATGAAACAGACTTCTGCTTGGACCAAGTAGGTACAAACTCCCTTATCTTGCATTCCAATACTTAATTTACTGCATTTATGTTTGTTTTGGGGGTGGCCGTTGACCTCAAAGAGGTCGGCCCTAGGAAAATGCGGGCTGTCCAAGGACAGCCCGCGGGTTCCCCCACACGATGGAAATTTGATTGAATCAAGAATTAACTCCCCCCTTTTTGCCTTGTGGTTTTGGCAGGATGTATGTTCAGTGGAGGGAGAGGGAGCACGAGGCCGCCAATGAGTTAGTGGCTATAGATCCGAACATTATGGCCGTGCTGATGCAGTGTGGCTTAGTAAAATTCTTTTTGTGTCCATTTATGCACGCTCAACCCAGGCTACTGAATGCCTTGGTTTATTATTGGCACCCAAATGCAGAGGCTTTTATGATAGAGGGGCAATCCTTGGTGCCCACCACCGAGAATATTTACTTTTTGATGGGCCTCTCAAGGAGAGGAGAACCCGTCAACTTTTAGACTTTTCCTACGGGGCCGAGCAAAGTCTCAGAGTTGATAGAGGAGTACTGCGAGGCTGGGACCAATTAGAGGACTTCCTCTATACTTGTTGGTAGTATCACCAGCCTCACCCTTCAGACTATATTATCGCTCATTGGGTGGATTACTGGCTCTGTAGCCATGCATCAGGCTTCGCGCGCACAGATGAACTGTGCAATCCAGTGCATGAATGCACAAATCTTTGATTGGAGTACCACATTACTAGCAAGCATGACAGGTCAGTTGACAGCTTGCAGACAGCGGACACACAGGAACTTCGGGTTTGGGACCATCCTGTGTTCATTTTTCTTCGAGAGAGTTCCATGCTTCAGTCCTCGGCTGATAGTACGAGGAAATCTGGCTACTTTCCCTGCAGTGTGTAGATAGGCAGCGTTGTTGCCTCGACAGGGTGGTGGAAGGACCATAGAGGCATTCAATGACGACTTTTGTGCCTAGATATCACAGCAGATCCTCGCTATTGAGGATTACCCATATGTAGGGATTGATTTTTCCAGAGATCCAGTGATACTAGTGCCTCCTGGTGAGGAGCGAGGGGAGATGGGTAAGTCTCCACCTGTATAGTGTTTTTGTTTGCATATGTAATTTTTATGTCTTTTTTGATATATATATCATGTTTTTTGTATAACATATTTTTTTATGGGTGAACATTGTATTGCGTGCAGATGTGGGACCCGTGCAACTTGCCGATTATGCACGGAACAGGCACCACCCATGGCCAGAGGCCTCAGCTTCTGCCGCTGGGGAAGCAACAGTGGCAGGGAACCTCCCAGCAGGAGAGGCCGAGAGGGTTCTTAGGCGGGTTGAGTGGAACTTTACTATGCTCACTTGCACAGTGCCCATGGTAGAGATAGAGAACTTGCCGCCCTCCTTGCAGACTCACATTGTGGGGCTACCTCGGACATGGGTCCGATTGTTTAGGCATTTGGGTCAGGATGTATATGAGTATAACAGGACCCATAGGACCTGAACAGACTTTAGACTTTTATGTGCCCCAAGCACTGAAATGTATATATATATTTTGAGGGCATAAGCCCCAGTGACTCGTTATGGTTCCCACTTTTTGAGGCACTTGCGCCCATCTATGTACTCTGAGGATTTTATGATGTTTATATATGGTTTTTATTTCTTTTTTGTGTCTTATGGATTATGTGTACAAAAATGTATTTACATGTGTATGATCATGATCTTTTTATGTGTGAGCAAGATGGCAATCTAAAATGTGATTAGCTAGAGTATCTGTGATGTGATTTAGACTCCTAGGAACATGAAAATATGTAATATAATCAAATTTGCATTCCAAGAGACGTACCCTAAGGAATCGTCGGTGTAAAGTTGGGTCGTGCACCCGGTATATTCTATTTAGCTGTGACACAACCGGTTGAGCATCTAGATAGACCCGGAGATGAGAGATGCCCAATGACAAAGTGTCACGAAGCAACTCAACAACTGCACTATACTCAACAACATTATTTGTGGTGTCACCTAAGCATATACCTCCGGAAGATAACAACGGACCCTGTGGTGTAAAGATTACCCAAGCGGCGGAGGCAAGCCTCCGCGTGTGTCGACTAGCATCATCCGCATACCCAATGAACACCTCGGACTCACTTGACATCTACCATAGTGATGAAAGATAACATCAATGACACGTCCATGACATGTTTTTCAAAAGAAACGTAAAAATGCAATAGCACAAAGACTATACATATGTTACAAAATGTTACCCACAGTGACCATTCTATGAGTAGTACTTCTTGAGGTAGAGCCCATTTCTAGGCTCTGCCAAAGCATTCCCTTCAAAATCAACCAAATGATAAGCACCCTTTTTTAAAACCTCCTTGGTCATAAACCAGGACAAGGTCACCCTCAGAGAAAACCTGAGGACAAACAGACCTATCATATTGACACTTGACCTTATGTTTATGAGTCTCGTTGGCTAGGACCACATTGTGATGCTATTCATCAAGCTTCTCAAGGTGTACTAACCATTCTTCAAGTGGAGAAGTGTCTGGAAATAACTGTACTGCCAATTTCAGAGATGGAATTTGACATTCAATGGGAAAGACTGCATCCAGCCCGTAAATGAGTTGGAAAGGTGAGAAACCGGTTGCAGTATTAACTGAGGTTCGATAAGTCCATAATGTCGAGTATAACATCAAATACCAATTTGACTTGGCTGAGTTGATAGTTCGCTGTAAAATCATTTTAAGAGTTTTGTTGACAGCTTCCACATGCCCATTGGCTTGGGGGTAGTAAGGTGATGACTGTTCTTGTCGTAACCAAATCTTTGACGTTAACTCAGACATCATTTGGTTCTGGAAGTGATTGCCATGGTCAGTGACAATCTCTCTCAAGACGTCGAATTGTGCTATAATATGGTTAAATAAGAAGAGAGTTGCAGTCTCTCCATCATCTTTGTACGTTGGCATAGCTTCGACCCACTTAGTGAAGTAGTCGACAGCTACAATGATATAGCGGTGCCCACTTGCTGATGGGGGGTTGCATGTAGTGTAATCAATCCCCGACTTAGTGAAGGGACTAACTGTGATGACAGGAAACATGGGAGCTAGATGTGCCCTCATCTTCTGTGAGAAGACTTGGCACGGATGGCACTTCTTGACCGACTCGATACAATCTTTGATAAATGTGGGCCAAAAGTAACCTACTCGTAAAATATTTTGGGCTGTCGCCAACCCAGATAAGTGACTGCCACAAGCTCCTGTATGACAATCATTGAGAACTATGATGGCCTCCTCATGAGTGAGACATCGATGCAAGATGCAGTCTACACCTCTCTGATACAACGTATCATTGAGGATGAGATAGTTCTTGGCCTGATGGCGTATCCGTCGACGCTCATCATGAGAAGTAGAGGTGGGGCACTTCAAAGTCTGGAGATAGATCAGTATGTCTTCATACCAGGGGTCTGAAGATTCAATCAAAAACATATCCCCCCGGATAGGCGATTCCTCAGGCACAACGTCACCTGACTCAACCGGAAGCTCCGAGATAAGTTCTGCAAAGACCAATGACTTCTTGGACTTGGCTGAAATGAAGTCTAAGTCAAATTCTTGGAGGATTATCATCCATCTACTACTTTTTCCGCCGATAACGCGTCATGTCAACATGTACTAGAATGGATTCATGACGGCAACGACGGTGGTCTTACGAAACAGAACATAGTGACAGAACCGTTGAACAGCATGAACTGCTACCAACGCAAGTTTTTCGAGATGGGTATAATTAAGTTCCGGTCCTATGAGACCTCGACTCAGGTAATAGATCACGTATTCAAAAAATGAATCATCCTCCTGAACTAAAACCATGCCTATGGTTGACTCTGCGGCAGCCAAATATAATAAGAAGTCTTTGTTATAATTAGGTGGTCGTAGCAGAGGTGCGATAGTGAAGGTGTGTTTCAATGCATTGAAAGAGCGTTGCACTGTGGTGTCCCAGAAAAAGGGAACATCTTTCTTCAGTAAACGCATGAAGCCCTTGGTGATTTCGGCATAGTTGGTGATGAAGTGTCGTAAGAAGTTCTCCTTGCCTTGAAGACTCTGAAGTTGTAAGATTGTGCGTGGGGGGGGCAACTGGATTATTTCCTCCACCTTAATACGATCGACCATGATCCCCATTTTTGAAACGATGAAACCTAACAAACGTCCTGACGTGATGCAAAAGCTGCACTTGTTGGGATTCAAGTGAATCCGGAAGTAGCGAAAGCGTTCGAAGATTAGTCTGAGGTGTGTAGGATGATATTTTCTCTTGCGAGAGCATGATGCTAAATCATCTAGATAGGCCTCAACTATATGTTTGAGGTAGTGAAACGCAAAAGACATGGCCTGCTGGAAAGTGGCTCCAACATTCTTGAGACCAAAAGGCATTTTTCGATAGGCGAATGTACCCCACGGACAAATGAATGTCGTTTTGTGTTGGTCCTCAGGTTTGATTTGGATTTGATTATATCATGAAAAACCATCCATGAACGAAAAGGCTTCATAACCGATGCATTCAGCAATGATCTGATCGATGAATGGGGTTGGATAATTATCTTTTGGACATGCCTTATTCAAATCAAAAAAATCGGTACATACATGAATCGTTCCTTGTTTTTGATCGACCGGCATGGGGTTTGACACCCACTGAGTCAAATGAATAGGGTAAATGAACCATGCCTTGAGAAATTTCTCAACCTCAGCCTTGATGGTTGTTGCTTTCCTAGGATTAATTGGATGAAGTTTTTTTCGAACAGGCTTAGCGTCAGGATACGTTGTGATTTCATGTTCAACTATTTTCGGATCGATGCCTGGAATTTCCTCGTAAGACCAGGCAAAAACATCACGGAATTCTTTGAAAATATCTGTGTAAATATGAATCTCTTTAGGGGATAAATCTGCTCCGACAAAGAAATTATCCATGATGCCAGGGTTTCGGGAGATATTGATAGGTATCGTGGCAGTGATAGTTTCCATATTTCCCTCAACATATATATCCTGTGTAGCTAATAGGTTAATGGGACATGGTTGATCTTGCGTCATGGTGATAGTAAATTATCCTGCCTCGATTCGGCTCAAATCTGGGAGGAAATATGATCTGTGATGAAGATCATCCCAAGGTTTATCTGGACCAGTCATTGCTTCGATTACTGCTTCATCAAAAGGCAAGACTAAATCTAACGAATCGGTGTTGGCAAGAGAATCCTGAGCCTAGATAGGCTCAAGAAGTGGATCCAAATATTGTGCGGGAGTCGGATCAGGAGTAGCTGAAGCTTACTGGACCAAAGAGTACTCTACTTCAGCGGCCGACAAGGGCGTGGACATGCCAGCGTGCCCCGTCGCATCCATCATGGCTAATGGGGAAGGAAGAATCCACGGATCCTAAAAGTAAGTCGTGCGGAACGACGAGACGTGAAAACTCTCAACCTTGTGGTGAGTCAATATAAAATGGACATCGCCATGAGGAGGTGGGTAATCGAAAGTACCCATCAAATATGGGCACAAGCCAACTCCTATGTTGACGACACCAGCTTGAGGATTATCAATCATGGGAACCGTGGATGCCCCCAAAGTTGGGTCAGGTCTAGATAAGGACAATTGATCTATGGTCACTATTCGGCCTTTGTGTGGAAACCACAAGACTCAGAAAACTGTAGCAATTGCCGCTTGCATCGCATAAGTCCAACTACGACCTAACAAGATATTATAGTCGAGGGGGACATCGACTACCTCTACCTCGACGCACACGGTCTACCCTCCTAACTGTACAGGGAAAGAAGGAATGATGCCATGTGTTTGGAAAGAATGACCGTCGAACGCAGTAAGGAGAGTAGGTGATGGAGACAACTTGGGCTGACCAATGAATTTCCAGCATGGGAATGACATAATGTAAGTCGAAGTGCCCTCATCAACCACAGTGCAGAAAATATTTCATGTAAAAGTTTTCATGGGATGAGCCACTACTATCTGAAACGTGACATGGTAAGGCAGACGAGGCTTCAAGTCAGTCATATCTAACATGATGGTACCTGGGTT
>CBVK0100830808.1:0-12510 GCA_900067695.1 Picea abies
TAATAACTCATCCAAAATTGGAATTGGAAATTTATCCTTTATCGTAATTTTATTTAATGCTCGATATTCAATACAGAGTCTATATGATCTGCCTTTTTTCCCAACAAGTGTGATCAGAGCTGAGAAAGGACTCTTGCTTCGTGTAATAACACCGCGGTCCAATAATTCTTGAACCAAGCACTCAATTTTTGTCTTATGTTGGTGCGACTGTCTATAAGAGTTTTTTCTAATTGGTGTAGAACCAGGGATTAATTCTATGAATGTGATCTCTATAACAAGGTGGAGTAATCCCACAAGGAAGTTCTTGAAAAATGGTGTTATACTTTCCAAAAATTTTGTCTAATTTCTTAGGATCATCATTTTTGTCCTCCTTAGTATTAACCTCTATTGCATAGGAGTGTAAGAAATAATATTGGGCTCCCTTTTTAATCATTTTTTTCATCTTATTGGACGAGACTATTTGTGGGGGAGGACAATTAATTCCATGTAGTTTGTACTTTTCCCCATTTTGATAAAACCTTATAAATTTCTCTTGTAAATTTAAACCAACAATACCAAGTGTAGCTAACCATTGTGTCCCCAAGACAATATCTACCCCTCTGATTGGCATAACATACATAGGGGATTTTAATTTGTAGTCACTCATGGATATTTCTACCTTGTGTCATTTCCCATCACATGATGTAGTCCTATTTCCTGGGATGGAGACTTGAAATTCAGAGGTAGGATGAATGAATATGTTTAATTGCCTTGATATATTTGTATCTATAAAGTTATGTGAACTTCCACTATCAATGAGCCTTGTTACATTAGTTTTCTTAACAGCCATAAACTTTCAGATTTTGGGGCTAAGAAATCCTCGTCATTGCAGCAACAAAGAGTGTCAGATTTGTGTTTTGATTCCCTAACTCATGGGAATTTCATCAGTATTCATTATTTGTTTATTCATTGGATGAAGATGTGTCCCCTGCTTCTTCGTTCTCATCACTATCACTCTTGTCTATTTTGCAATGAAAAAAAAAATGTCTTTGCACTTATGGCCTGGTTTCCAATTAGGTGCATTACATTTAAAATATCATTCCTTAACCTTATCTTGACTCGTTTCTGGTGGTGATGTCCTTTTGTGAGGGGGAATGTATTTGGAGCTAGAGTCTTCGAGTGAGCACCATGTTGTCTTTTGATATACTTTAAGTTTCTTTTCAGTGATTTTATCTTTCTGGAGAGCTTGCTCGATATCCTTAATGTCAAGTAAATCAATCTCATTTCGAATATTTTCCTTCAATCCTGATAAGGCTATTTGAAATAGCCAATCTTCTGATATATTAGGGACATGAGGGGCTAACACATGTAAATCCTAGAAAAAAACTTCCATTGTATTGGACTGTCGTAATCGAGCGAGTTTAGGAAAAAAACCCTTTTTCTTCTGTGTCGAGATGAGGGCATGTGTGGGGAGGAGTGGGAGGAGTTTGTAAGGAGTGGGAGTGCATGCGAGAGGGACTGTGGTGGGAGGTCATATATGGGAGTCGGACAGGAGTGGGCATGGGACTGCGTGGGAGTGGAAATGGAATGATGGAGTGCGTGCGAGAAGAACTATGCTATTATACCAACTGGAAGCTTGAAGACTAAATATATTAAATATATATTAATATTTATTAAATTTAATTTTTCGATGATCTGTACAATGTACAACAACGTGTATTAAATACACGTGAAAGAGTAGAGTCATGTATTTTTTTTCTTAAAAAGACATGACTTTACATTAAATGTATAATAATTGCATTAATAATTTAATTTATTAATTAATGGCAGTGTAATATATGTACGATATATTACATCACATCACTTCATTTGGTGGAGCGTCCACCATCTACCCATGTCTCCATCAAGCCAATGCTTTAACTTATGTTGTAAGTTGTCTTTGGGTGAAGTCGTTCCTTGGAATGGCACACACCCAAGGAACCCCAACTTCCCCATATATGAAGACTCTCATCTCCTCATTCAAACCAAGCGCCCTACCTTCCCGAATCATTCGTCTTGGTCTGCAATGGAGGTGCGTGCACTTGGGATGGATGCCCCAAGCCTTACATAAACACTAATAGAACTCACCACAATGGCTTGAATGAGTTTACCAAGAGCTAGCTATTAGGATATGTGCATGTTACAGGTAAGAGCTCATATTCTTTCTTTTAACACATGCACAAGGTGCAAACCCTCCTATTCAACGCACTAGGAAAATTTATTAAAGGCAACAATATCACTATGAAAGGGTGATATCTAACCTTTGAAACCTCTTATCATGAATCATATTTTAGGAGGCCAAAAACTTTGACAAAGGAGGGTTTTAAGCATCTATAGCTCTTCCAAGTGAAGAATATAAATAGGGATAATGGTAATTCCAGCAAGCATTTGTATTCATGTTCCATAACTATGTCATATATGTAACATATGAGAAAGGATGCCTCTACCCATCCACCCTGCATAACATAACAACCTAAAATATAGAGGGTCTCATTTTCCATGTCAAACAGTCGCAAGATAGCCGGTTAGAGGGAAAATATTCATTTCATATGCTTTTTTAGGCGGGTGTAGAAGTGTCTTTGGGCATATGCTTTTTTAGGCGGGTGTAGAAGTGTCTTTGGGTTGTTATACTGTCGCATGTATTGAAGGTGTGTTCTAGAGTATGACTAATGTGATAAGACCTATAGTGATGGAAAACTTTATGACTCCAATTTCAACAATCTTATAGGAATCATAAGCATGACGTGTACTTTTGGTGACATTGGAAGAGATCATGCTATCGAGCTAGACCCTCACAATGGAATGATGATACGATCTGATGAAAATGCAATAGTTGTCATTGATCAGGAAGGAGGAGATTCGATGAACAAACAGAATCTGGGATATGTGGTGGAAATGAAAGTATGGCTTACTTCTTCTATTTCTGATTGCTAGTCATTGGGAGGGTAGGACATGGATTCATTGTGATAATTACGATTGTGAATGGAAACATACTAGCTCCAAAAACAAGCCTTAGTCTGTACCTTAGTCTGTACAGTAAGTTGGACACTTGCCTTGGTGTCTTAAGCTATTTCCGAACCACTTCGTAATAGGAATAATAGGGGATCTCCACTTATACCTATCGGTTATACCTTCCCCCCTATAGTAGCGAGAGGAAGGGATCGGTATAAGCGACAATATTTCAGGCCCTACCTACCTATTATCAAAGAAAAAACTGTCATATTCTGCACTTAATTCCCATTGGGTAAAGTCTGTCATGATTAATAGAATTTGTAGCTAACCCATCCATAACATGCCAAACAATTGTTGAGTAAAATCCTTTTACAAGCAATGGAAATGTATCAAAAACACCATCAAACTATAGTTGAGAACACCGCAATAGATTCAAATTAAGGCCACAAGATTTAATAAAGGAAAGGTTGGTAGATAAGTATGTTGGGATTTTCATTTTCTATTGCTAACAAAAGGAAAAATGGGGAATTTGACCATGGTTTACCTCCAAGAAATTAGCAAATGGGAAAATCAAAATGTTGGATTAAGGGACAAAATATTCAAACCCTAGACCATGGTCATGCAGGTTAAAACACAAGTTGAATAAAGTCAAAAATGAAAGAAAACTTACATGTAAAAGCAGATATGAACTGAGTTGAAATTGATGAGGACATTTAACTAGGGAAATGTAGAATCATGAAAACCCGTACCACTTTTTCTCAAGTAGAAAACATACAAAATGAGGGAATCAAATGACTATTTTCATAGGTTGTAGGTTACCTCTTTCCCTTTTCCTTATGAGGTTAATGGATGATATTTATACATGGTTTCGTCTACTCTCCAAATTATTCCCTTCATCCCATGAACTACTACCCAAAGATTGTACTCCCTCAACTAACAGACACAATTGAATGACGGTTCGAATTAAGTGTTGAAACTTGGCTCTTCTTCATTCTAAAGCTAAAGAGACAAGTTTAATCATATAAATTGAATTATACACTCCACCTAACATAATAAAGTGTGCTCGGACTGATAGATATTGGCACAGTTGCATGCAACATGAAAGTTGTATATTACTTACTAAAATTAGCATTGAGCATGCCTCTTACATAGCACATGGCATGAGATAAATCAAACAATGGAATGGAGTATGAAACTAGGCTGGAAAAACTAGGGTTTTGCTTTCAATTTTCCATTGTTGGATACATGAGAACAACCATGATTTATTTCCCCAAATCAATGCTTCAAAACCATGTATATTAATGTATTGTTATGTTGAATATTTTCCATTGAATTGTTTTTTCCAATGTCCATAAAATTGGGTTTTTCCAATTATAATATAAAATTTGGATAGTGGTCCTTTGTGCATAATGTATCCCTTATAGAAATGCTTTTCAAATATGTTCTCAACTCATGGCTTTCTATATTGTAATTAATTATGAGAAGAGGCCTAGAATCATTTCATTGCCATACTAACCATGTTTTCTTGTTGCAAGTGATCAAAATCAACTTAAGTTGTCATTTGAGAAGCATACAAGACATATAAATATTGTAAAAACATCCATACCATTGTATTTACATGTTTTCAAAATATTCCTATAAGCAATGTGGCTACATATCATCATAATGAAAGGACTAATATAGATCTTGTACTTCACATATATAATCTAGTCATTCACATATCATTTTGATAGCATAAGTGGCCATAAATTAGATGAACATATATCGAACATGAAACAGTAGTCATCGGCATAATGAATCCAACCATGAAATGTCCATGTTTAATCGGCACATAAAAAAACCCATACATCAATAGGTTGCAACAAATCCATCAATATAACCTTAGTGAACACTAGGAGGATACCCTATAGTGCCCAATGGGTGATCTAGGTTGAATGATTGTAAGTTNNGATAATTTTAAAGCTTCTTAGGGCTCTAGAGGCATCTAGAAAAATTTGGGTAGGTGGCTTTATTACGACTCATCACAATCAAATGTATGTTAACCATTTTTTAGGTCAATAGTTAGTTCCACTTTCCATGTATTCTACTAGGGTAGAAACATAATTCTACAACAAGAGCTATAAGAACCATCATCATATCCCATGCCATGTTCTTCCCTATAATGGTTTACATGTATAGCGGAAACCATAACATCACAAGAGAAAACCCTAGAATCACACAAGAACCATATCTCCACGAAGCTCCAAGACATCTCTCTCTCTGTGTGTCCTCACCTAGGGTTTCCTCATAAAACCTAACATATAGCGCCTAGGGTTTCCTCATGAACCCTAGAATCGTGTTCCATACAAGACCTCCTCTCCTAGGGTTTCCTCATGAACCTTAGCATGTACAAATAAAGAGTAAAATGATGATCATTAATATAATATCTCTCTACTCCACTATATATAATAGATGAGTGAGGATAACATAAAATAAGGGTTTTTTCATACAAGTAACCAACCAGGAAACCCCACATGGAGAACCCTAGAATACAAGAAAGTATGTGTGTCAAACTATGGTTCATCCACCCCCAAAGTGAAACTCCCTCCAGGCATTATCCTCCTTGGGATTAACGCCCCTCCTCCAAGATGTTGTGCTATCCAACAAGGTGTTAATCTAATTCTCCCTCTTCCATGGCGGTTCACTATCCAAGTGTCCTCATGCAAGGTGAACCCTCCTCTAATTGTGTTCCATGTGTCCTCTCATGTGTGTCAATGTGGTCACAAAGCTCTAATGCTTCTCCTCAAAATATATGTTTGAGTACATCACCAACCTCCATGAAGTATTATCCTTAATAAAAGAATCCTCCAGTCAATTGTCCAACCTCCAAGGTATATATCACATGGTCCCAATATCTAAAGGATAAGTTCCCTCTTCCAAGTGCCCAATGCTCCTCCTCATAGGTATTTTCCTTCCCCAGGGAAAATGACTCCCCCATTTTTTTCATCTAATAGGTTAGTCATCATGCCAATTAGGGTAGAAACCTCCTAGGTTAGGGCACCATTCTAGCACTCTAACCAAGGCCCATCATCCACCCAAAATAATCCATTCATATGTCCATGAAGCAACATAAAGGGGAAAGGATATTTATCACTCTCCTATCAAGGTGAAAACACTTTTGGAGTAACCCCAAAAGATAACATCAAGAAGTAAAAAATGTAACTAACTGACACTTTAACATAGGTGGATGAGTTGGCTAATGAGTAGGAGACTCGGGACTTCCCTTTAACAAAGCATTAATGATGATTGACCTGGAAAACAATTATAAATGAAACTGATGTAACAACTAGATGTTGAGTTGTAAAGACTTGAGGATGACTTATGCATAAGTTGTATTGGAGACCATGTAGATGAAGGGAATCATGAGACATGACGAGCTTCATGGATTAGGATGACAAGTCCAATACATGGTAGGTGTAAATATCAGGGACAACAACAATGAAGTCGACCAAATAGAGTGAGTGAGATGCACTTAACCAACATATTCTATGTAGAAAAACAAACATGGGTGACTCAATAAAAATGCTTTCAACAAGGGTGACAAGAACAACTACTAAGAAAAAGAGTTAATTGTTGGAGATGACAAAAGCTAAGCAATGATACTTCCCTTGTTTTTGGTTTTTTGAATTTTTTGTTGATTTTTTTGTATTTTTATTTTACTAAGGATAAAATAATATGGGTCTCACTTTCAAATAATAAAATAATTTGGATACATTACAAGAAATGAGACAAGCACCCAAAATGAAACAAAACAATTATGACCTACATGTGTGGAAATAATAATGGAAAATGGTAGCAACCAAGGGTGGGCCCTATGGTTAGGCATCCTTGATGGAATAATGAATGATTTTGTAAAATGTAGATAGTATATGGTTCATGGATGAGATGAGAGTCCAATAGAATGCAACGAAGCATCAGCATAATAAACCAATAAAAAATGTGTACCGCTTGGGAGTGCGAGGCAATAGGCCAACAAACTAATGAGAGAACACTATGAGTATTTCTCTATAATGCAAGCTATATAGACTCGCAATCCTAAAGAATAAATTAGATGCACGGGTGCCAACATGAGATAGGTACTAAGCCAGGGAAACACATGGAGGTGGAGTACTACTGCCATGTTGGTGCTAGATGCAAATTGTATGGGTGAGGCAACTGGATAGGATGGGGTGGAACCTATGGTAATTTCAAATGGTAGAAAAAGGTAAGAAGACATGAAATAATAGGGTAATCATGTACCTAAATTATAATTAGAGAGTACATCGGATGGGGAACAACCAACGATGTGTGAAAAATGATGTCTTTGGCAATATCCTACACACATATAAACAAAACATGTGGCATAAGAATGCCCAATAATGAAACGTAAAAATATAGATAATATAAAATGGTCCTTCACTAGTGTGACAAAGGATTATAATATGATTGGAAGGGTATCATATGATTATGCCACAAGTGGTGCTACTTAGATGGTGTGAAATAAATGACATCAATACTACTAAACCCAAGAGATCAAGGAATGATGAGAAAGGTGGCACTCCCTAAAGGAGAAACTCTTTGAAGGAGACCAAAGAATAATGAGGTCCCAAAGGAGGAATTCATTGAAGAAGGCTAGTGAACAAATAATTCCTAAATGAAGGTACACCCTGAAGGAGGCCAAGGAATGATGAGATCCCAAAGGAGGGAAATCCCTCAAGGACGCCAAGTCCTGCATGGGGGTAACCAAAGATATTGGAGTTGAAGGCGTCTATCATCATGAAGTGATGAAGCTACCCTAGTGGGGTATCTTGACTAGGCCATGGAGTATGTAATTGAATGATGTCATGGCTCACAAGACATAAGAAGCTATAATGATGTTACACCAAAAAGCATAACTTGGATTGATGTTGTGTCATGATCTAGGTATTATGGGACCAAGGTAGGTAATTATACTACCCTTGACGTCATGGGGATATAAATCAAGGGAAGGGTTGCTACCAAATACCTTATATAATGGACCATAGGTATAAAATAAGGAAATTTAAGGCCAAGAATCTACAGAATATTCTCTAGGGTGTATAACATATATGGTCAGGTTTGGGACCATAAATTGTTTAACAACATTTCTTATGGGGGAACAATAAATGACCTTTGAATTGAATTCCAAATAATCCTATTCAAATGAAAGAAGTGGTATTGGTTGATGGGATCCATAATAGGACCAAGGGATATGGAACTAGATGTTTCATTGATTGAGAAGTTAAGACCACATAGGAATTCAACAAGAGAACCTAGGTGGGGGTTATCATTAGGACAAGAAAAACAAGTTATGGCCCCAAGAAATTATTCATGATCAAGAAGAATATGTTTGAGAGGGCATTGTTATTTTTTTTAATGAGGGAAGAAATAAGTGTGGATGCCCCCATGGGTGAATGAATCCACCCAACTTCCATACCTAAGTGGTGAGGAAGTGGTTCTAGAGCCATGGGTTCACACTTGGTGAGATTGGATTCTACATAAGTAATGGTGGTGGACACATAGTGCATGGACTCAATGTGAGTAACAAAAGGTGATATTTTGTCATGTGAAGCATGTGAGGGGGAACCATAGTGTGAGAGTTGGTCAATGGTGATTATTCATCTCTCATGAGATAATTTCATGACCCGAAATAGCGAAGACACCCCAGAATTAATGGCATAGATGTAACAATATCCAAGGAGAATATCATAATCCATCAGACCATCCATGACAGCAACATTGATCAAAATAGTTTTACAACCTAACTTAGTGAGTAGATTAGGTAGCATATCAAAGGGAAGATAGACTCTACCATCAAGGGCTTATAACTTAGTCATTGGTGTAATGAGAGTGGGAGAGCCTAGATATTGCCAATATTAGAAGAACATGTACACAAGGAGGCCCCATTTACACTTATTGATCATTTTCCCTACCCTTCCTAAATTTCTTTGTTTTCACTTCTATTTCCAAATTAGTTCATATGAGATACATCAAAATTGGTTAAGTGTGAAAACTCAAGAAGATGAAGTTTGTCATGCAATGTGGAATGGCTCCTTATTTCTCATCTTCTCTGTTTTGATACATTCTACATTATTTCCATGTGGAATGTGGGAGTCTTGTTCCTTTTCCTTTGTGTTGTTCTACATTTCCACATTGCCACATTCTCCTTGCAATGAAAAATGCAAGAGTTTCATTTCATTCCTTCCCTATCTGCATTATCTCATTCCACATGTAATGTAGAATACAAGAGTCTTGTTGCACTGCTCCACCACACACTTCTACATCTTTCATTCACACGTCACCTTTCTGATGCAGACTCCACCACACACTTCTACATCTTTCATTCACACGTCACCTTTCTGATGCAGAATACATAAAATTTATGTTCCCCCATTATGATGCACCTTTCCAACGCAAAGATCATTTTCCACTCACCCCACTTACATTCCAAATCCAACCAAAATTTCCAAAGTTCCTAAGGCTAATGCCTTTTTGGACACTCATGACAGTATTTCTTTGACTCTAAAGTGGCTTGTGCACCCAAATAATGAGAGCGCTCAAGTGTATCAAATTGAAATTGTAGAACTGACCATGTCAAGATTTAGTATGGCTATTTTCTCAAGTCGTTCACCAAAACACACCACCTCATATGTACCTAGGTATGTTTTGGATGTTATATATTACACTTTGTATAAAGGTTTGGTCTTCAATTGGGGTGAACTCATATCCAACAAGATTTCCCATCAACCAGTGAGTTTTTAGAAAACTAGAAGGTTTTTCATGTCTTTGTATCTTGTTTATGCATTGCTTTTCTACACTATTGTTTGAGAAAATGGCTTCAAAGGGGGATGTCAATGTTAAAACTAGGCCAATTTCCAATTGGTACCCATCATTATGGAGACACAAGGCCCCATTCCACCTTTATAGGATTCAGGATGAATTTTTGGGGAGATTCATCATTGGATATATACTAGATAAGTTGAAGTTGGAAGCTCGAACCCTCCTCATTGGAATGGGAGAGTATTTCTATGAAGAGAAATTTGGACTTACATTCATATTTATGGATTATGAAGGAAACCTTATCTTTTAGAAAAAAAAATTATGTCAAATTCTTTCTTATTGATTTTTACCAACAGTATTAGAAGTGGTCAGTATTCTAATGGGAAGAAGAGGAAATGGTTTATTTTAACTCATTTTAAATGTCCAGGATTTACCATAAAAAGCATAATTGATCTGGTAGAATTTGCATGAGGTTTTCAGCCATTTGAATTGAAGGAAGCTAAGGCCATTTGAGGTTACAACCTTGAAGGAATATTTAGGTGTGTTTAAGTAAATCACAACGTAGATCTTTGATGTAAGGACTTCACATGATGTTTTGAAAAGAAAAAGCATGTTCTTATGACTCTAGCAATCTTCCACTCAAATTATAATTGGGCCTTCTAAAAGCTCTCAATGGACGGTGATGAAATATATCGAAGATGGCAAGTGAAGGTATGATGAAGACAATTATAGTGAAGTATTCTTTGGGAAACTCCAACAAGACCACAACTATCTATCTCATGTGATTTTGAAATCCAATGAAAGTCACCTACTAATAATGCTAAGTTTTTTCCACTAAGGTAACTCTTCACAAATGTGGACAAGGGGTTACTGGCCTCCAACAATCAAGGAGTTAAAAGATAGCTTGAAATCGCTAGATGGATTTCTCAAACTACTAACCTCAACCTAAGTATTTACACTCAAATGAGAGCATGTTCCTTGAACTAGATTTTGGCACATCTATCAAAAAGGATTTTAAAGTTCCCTACCAAAACAACTATGTTTCATATGAGAAATTATTGTGGGGAGTTATTTGGATGCCTATCCCCACAATCTTAACATAGACTATAAATTCTTTTGTGACCCACAATGGCGAAATTAATTCAATTAGATGATTAAGTTGTTTGTTTTTTAGAAAGCTAAGCTTGGTGTCATGAACCAAGCTATATTAATTTAAAGTGTGTAAAGGAGGTATTTTAAATTTCCAATCATTTATTATTCACCCATATCTCTTGTGAGAAAAAGGTACATATAATACTCTAACATAAGAGTCTTTATGTTATTTATTTGTGTGCACAAGTGAAAGGATAACAAAAACAAAAAATGCTTGAAGTAAATGCTAAAAATAAAATGTTGAATTTAAATTGAAAAAAAGGAAAATAATTGAAAGTGATAAGTACTTAAACTAAGAAGTGTGTTCTTTATCTAGCTATTTCCCTTGATCTATTGATAATTTAAAAAAAACAACAAGTAAATGATTGCCAATAATGAAGTAAATGTTGTAAATGTAATTGTAAAATAAAGCAAAAAACCACACAAGTGATAATTGCTGGAAATAATGACCATGTTTCTTATCTACAAGGTTTTTTAATTAATAAACATTAAGTAAATTTAAATGGCTCATCTAGGGTAGTTAAAATTTGTTGGAGAAATTTCCTCTGGAGTGTAGAACAGTCTGTGATGGAGTGTATTATTAAGGCACTCCATTATGTGAAGTCATCGGTTCAAAACCCTCGATTTACCATGTGTGTCGTATGAAGGGTTGCGTTGGAATCCCTTCAAGTTATAGTGGTAGCAATCGGATAAAACAACACCATGTCACGCGAATATGTGCCCAACTGGTTGTTGATTCCACCAGTCACAAAAAAGCAATTGCTAGAGAAATTAAAATTGCTTAAGAAACTTCATAATAGAGCCAACTAATGTTAAAAAAATCGAATTTGATCAAGATCGCCTAATATTTTGTTTAGACAATCTTAAAAACTCAGCAATCATGCATCTACCAAAACTAAGGTTTACATGGATGGCACAAATGGGAAGCATACTTCGTGCATGAGCATGTTGTTCAGGTTTTTACACGGGAAAACCTACACAAATAGTGCAAGACTCAGAGAAAATCTCATGTGACCTATGCAAAGTAGAGGCTAATAGGCACACAAAACACCGTGATTCAAAAAATTGTATTTTCGAGAAAATCGCCCCTTCCTAAAGGTATTTAGGGAAATTAAAAAGGCTTCACAAATATTGCATACAACTAGAAGTCAAAACTAAGAATAAAAAAAAATACGAGTGAGATAAATGGATCTAAAACCAAAGTTGAGTCACCAATTTGTATTGGGGATTTTGGTGGAATGGTGAGCAAGATCCCTTTATTAATAGGTTGCTAGGATAGAAAGAGATAAATGGAGATGGATGCTGGAGGTATTTGACAAACTGTATCACAGAGGGTTTTTTTCTTTTTGATATGGGTGCACCATTTTTTTTGTAATGCGATACGAATTCTGCTAAGCAGATATGCCTAATAGGAGATGGACGCTAGAGGTAATAATCAACAATAGAGATACATAGCATGTCTTCTAAATTGTCAGGATCTTGTTCTAGCAAAACTGGTGGTTTAAGCACAAATGTGCATTTTTCAAATGGAGATGTGTTTATGAAGACACATTTTCTTGAACTACAAGTGAG
>CBVK0100830809.1:0-16688 GCA_900067695.1 Picea abies
GGGTTCTATGGATGAAACAAACTCTGATAGATATATAGGTTGAGTATGATGAGACCATTCCAATCTATTGTGATAATACAAGCACCATTAGTATCTCAAAGAAACCGGTGATGCACTCCAAGACGAAGCACATTCCAATCAAGTATCACTTTCTATGGGAACAAGTTGCAGAGAAGAACATCAGAGTTGAATATGTGGGAACAATAGAACAAGTGGAAGATATATTTACAAAACCACTTCCAAATGAAGCCTTTGAGTATATTTGTCAGAGACTCAGAGTAATTTCTACTCCAAAATGAATGTTTTTGAATGTTTATCTTATATGATTTAGATTTACATGAGGAAGCACCATAAAGAGGAAAATTCAGGTTGGGTGAGCATTTTTTGGAAGATTTTAGTAAGGGGGAGTAACCCCAAGGACAATTCAGTTAGGGGGAGAAACCCCAGACGAGAAGTTATATTTTCCATTGATGTCAAATGGCGAGAGATTTATTAGATGCAGGATAGAGAGTTAGATGCTTGGAGAGAGAGCACGGAGTCATGGTTACAGGGGGAGCGATGGTCACAGGGGGAGCATGAGAAATATGACTTCAGTGTTGCATCAAAGTGTTTCCATCAATGCCAAAGGGGGATATTTTTTATTAATTGGGTTGGTTTCATTGATGTCAACTCTTGAAGCAAGTCCAGTAGTAAATTCTGGTAGACCCGATAGTATGATTAAGGGACTTAAGTTTGATTGATATATAATGGTATGAATTTTAATACATTTGGATGTAAGATTATTCTAGATGGACAGTACATCTCATGTTATTTCTGGTGATATGAGGAAAGTCACATAACTCCTCATGGTTAGAGAGTTATGACCTGGTGAAGGTCAAACAAGTCAAAATAATTCTAGAATCTCCTAGAAGAAGTTGACTAGTAAAATGGGTGAAACTAGGAATTATTCATGGGTTAAGTTGTTGAGATAAGAAAATAATTAAAAATAATTTAGTTGCGACTAGAAGTGGATAATTTACTATTTCTATCAAAGTGAGTTAGAAGTGGAAAAGTGGTTAGAAGTAGGTTGTTGGACACAATGGTATGATATTTTCATTGATGACAAATAGGGAGAAGAAGAACGTTAAACTGAAGCTCAAAAGGGAGAATGCATTGTAGAAACGTTATCGGGATTGAAATCCCCACAATGAAATTCCAAAATAATCGAGGAGGAATCTTGTCTGCTGATGTAGTTTTCAGGATAAATTTCGATCGTCGGATCATAGAGGAAACTTGCATATATAAGAGGAGAATTGTGGTCGTCTGTTGAATATTTTGGAATGATTTAGATCGTGAGATATAGATTAAATCTAGACCGTCAGATTGACTACTAATATTCATGGACCATCATTCGTGAAAATGATGCACACATGGTCAACTTGACATTGACCACTTCAGATAATATCGACTGAAATAAATTTGCATGAAAGAATTTTAACTGAAGCCGAAGTTCCTCAGTAAAAGTAAGTCGTTGGATCTAAGGAGCACTTCGAGATCAATGATAGTCGTCAGATCAGGATTGCGTAGCAGTAGTAAACTCTGACGTTGACCGCTATGGAGAAAAGAATCTAAGAACGGGTAAGATTACCCGAAGGACAAAGCCCCAAAATCACTTCAACCATTGATCTGGAGTAAAATATGGGAACCATCAGATCAAAAGGAGATGATCAACTTTGGTGTTGACCACTCCGGTGAAAATAAGCCAAGAACATATGAATTCACCCGAAGGTCAAAGCCCCGGATTTCCGAAGTAAATAAGGACCATCAGATTTGGAAAATGCATGATGACCATTGGATCAGGATAAGAAATTCCAATTGTGGTCAACTTTAGACCACTTCGAAAAAAAAGTTTTAGAACATGTAAGTTCACTCAAAGGATGGAGCTCCGAAGTCACAAAGTAAGACACATGGCACACACATTGAGAGCCCACGTCATCATAGTCCACATTAGCAAGACCACGTCGGCAATGACACGTGGCGCATTCATATGGTGACAAGTGTCAAGGTCCAGTTGGAATTTTAGATATATGTAAGTCACAAATCTAAGTGAAATGTGGAAGCCACTCGGCCAGTGCCACATCAACAGTGATGTCAACAAGCTACGTCACTCTGGGAGTATGTCCTTCGGGGAAAATCGGTTCTACCACCAACAATTCCCGAAATGCTGAAGGCTGAAGTCATTCTTGACCATTGATCAAGAATGAGTAAAGGAAGAGAAGAGGATCCATTCAAAGTCGTCGATCCAAGATACAAATCAATGAGTATATGTTATTTCGGAAGTCAACCAAAGCGGTTTGGAAAACCACCCTTGTAAGCTCTAAAATGATATGTGTATGACGCGTGGACAGGCATTTTATGGTTCATAGGTTGGAAGAAGATTTATCCCTCGTGCAAGTTTAACTCTGAAATAATCCAGGCCATCCATCTCAATGTTTGATTAAGTCATAGCCATTGTATTAAGCCAGTGGAAGGATAGTGTAAGGATTGAAGCTAGACCTCTTATTTAGTTTCAGGAATCATGATAACCATCGAATGAACCATTGTAAGAGGTAACCACTTTGGGAATCGGGATGTTCAAACTTCAATAGATTGGATGCTTGTAAAGGAGAAATCACCTGAAGGTCGAAGTCCAGAGTACTAGGTTCCATCCCCCGATCATGAGTTACGAACACATAAGCTATGAGATGTTGGGAACATCACTTAAATTAATAATCCCACAGTCCTAGATCCTAGACTTATGAAGGTTATTAGAGTAGAGAAGTGTTGATAAGCACTCCGAAGAAATTTACTCCAAGAGGAATGACCAATTGCAAGGGTCGAAAGTCCTCAAGGACGAGGTAACAAAGAACCTGGCTCCAACCCGCAGTCACATAAAAGAAAGATAAAAGTGCATGAGGCTTAACTTTGTTTCCTATAGAAAACCAGAGAAGAACACCATTACTGTAGAAGATAGCGGAGTAAAATAATGATTTTGATCTGTTGGAGAAATGGAGATGAAACAAAAGAATGGGAATGAGATAAGGAGTTGATCCATACCTGTGATCAACTTATGAGGATGGATCAAGATTAATTAAACTAAGAAAATTACATGATAAATTAATAATTATTTTATGTTAATGAAAAGGTACAATGATTCATTTTCAAAAGATGCAATGATTCAAAATCACACAAATTGGAATATTATATATAAAAGAGAAAGAATCGTGAGAAAAATGTGTCTATGTAGTCTAGATCAGAAGATCAAAACAAAAGAAAAGTCTAAGAAAAGGAACTGATGATACTGATGTTGTGAGAGTGGAAGGGAGGAGCAAGGAAGGATTTATATCTTTTACTAGATAAGGGAGTTGGTGGTTCCTAGGATTTGTGCCCTGGGATTTGGTGCTATCTAGGTTTGGTGCCCTAAAGATAGGGAGTTGGTGCCCTAAAAACAGGGGAGTCGGTGCTTCCTAGGGTTGGTTCCCTCAAGAAGGGGATTTGTGTCTCCTAAAGTTGGTTCTCTAAAAAGGATTGGTTTCCTTCACTATTCTTTATAAAACCTTGTAATTCTTGTTAATTATATTTATATAATTGATTTCAGTGCAAGTTCATTGTTGATTATTTGTGGCATTTCATAAAATAAAAAAGTAATTGTTTTTTTTTCTTAAAGGGAAATACTAATTGACCCCCTCCCTCTGAGTATTTCCAACAATCAGTATCAGAGCGGGTGCCTTTGGCATAGTCTAATAACTGGAAGGTAGATTCTAAAGGAATGGATTAGCAAGAGGGAATGTCTTCCAACAAAGCACCATTGTTTAATGGAGGAGATTATGCTCTCTGTAAAATAAGAATGAAAATCTTCATGTTGGCTCTTTGTTTTTATATCTGGAAATCTGTTATAGATGGTTACACTGCACCAACTACTCCACCCACAGATGTTGCAAGAAAGAAAATTTTCAATGACAACTCAAGAGCAGTTAACGCCATTCTAGGAGGATTGAAAATTTTTATATGTGTAAAGGTTATGCAATGTAAGTTATCTAAGGAAATATCAGACAAATTGGAGGTTGTATATGAAGGATATGGAAAATTAAAAGAATCCAAATTACAAACCTATAGAACTCAGTTTGAAAATTTGAAGATGAAAGAAGAAGAGAACATTGTTGAATACTTTCATAGGGTAGATGAGGTAGTTAATTCAATCAGAGTAGTAGGATAATAACTTACCGATAAACCTATTGTAAAAAATATATTAAGGTCATTACCTATGAGATATGATGCCAAGATTTTCACAATTGAAGATAGGATAGAACTTGACAAACTAATAATAGATCAACTTCATGGAATTTTTACAGCATATAAGATGAGAACAGGGAAAAAAACCATCAAAAAGAGAAACTACCTTTAAAGAATCTAAAAAAAAGATGAGGCAGGAGAATAAGACGTATGACACGTTATCATATATATCTGATGAAGAAACTTCCAACTTCATAAAGAAACTCAAGAAAGGGACTGGGAAATACAAAGGAAAGTTTCCTTTAATATGTTTCAACTATGTAAAAATTCGACACTTTGCTAATAAATGTCTCTATCCTAATAAGGAGGAAAGTGATGATGAAAGAACTTTCAAAACTTAGAAGAAAAGAAAAACTATTGATAAAAGGAAGTTCTACAAGAAAAAGAAATTGTTATTTACCCAAGAAGACAGTAGCTCATCAGAAGAAAATGAAGAATAGGAACCAGAGATTCTATTTATGGGAATAAAAAATCAATATGATAATCATTCAGAAGATGAAGAAGAGGTGAACTTCGAATAAGAATTCCTTCATGTGATTGGAGAACTAAGAAACACTAAAACAGAAAACAAGTTACTAAGGGAAGAGCTTCTAGATATTGAAAAAGATACTAAATCAAGAGAGAAGGAAGTTTCCAAAACCATCAGTGAGTCGAAACAATTGATTATCAAGTTAAAAAATCAACTCCAAAAAAACAAAAGAAAAGAAGAAATATTGAATAAAAACTCAGTGAAAAACAACAAATGTGTAAAATATTGGAAGATGAAATAGTTCAACTAAAAGGGAAACTAGAAAAAGAAGATGTTAAGTCTAAATTTGAAAATAGTTCAAAAATATTGAATAACATTCTTAGCAGTCAAAGATCATCAAATGATAAGACGGGACTACGATATGATCCCTCTACAGAACAAGAAAATGACAAAATCATCTACACAGATGTTCTTAAGAAACCCATAAACAGAAAACAAAACAAAACAAAAACAATACCATTTGAAACTATCCCAAATAAATAGAAATGTGCACTTTATACTAATGAAAAAGATAACTAAAATAATAGAATCATCAAAAGTAATCCCTCCAACATAAATCAATATATATTTATTGGTTATTGTTATTCCTGCAAAAATTTTGGATTCCTATCCGCTAATGTAGTTTTTGAAACAAATTCCAATCATCAGATCATAGGGGAAACTTTCATAAAGAAGAGGATAATCATGGCCTTTTGTTGAATATTTGGGAATGATTTAAATCGTAATATCTAGATTAAATCTATACCGCCATACCGACTACTAAGAGTCATGGACCGTCAATCATGGAAATGGCGTATGCATGGTCATCTCGACATTGACCACTTCGTAATATCGATCGAAGGAAATTTGCATGAAAAACTTTTAACCAAAGACGAAGTTTTGAAGTAAAAGTAAGTTGTCGGATCTAAGAAGCACTTCAAGATCAATGATAGCCTTCAGATCAAGGTTGCGTAGTAGAAATCAAGAACAGGTAAGATTACCCGAAGGCCGAAGCCATGAAGTCCTGTCAACCATTAATCTGGAGTAAAATATGGGAACCATTAGATCACAAGGAGATGGTAAACTCCGTCAAAAATAAGCCAAGAAAATATGAATTCACCCGAAGGTCGGAGCCCCAAATTTCCAAAGTAAATAAGGACCATCAAATCTATACAATGCATGATGAACATTGGATCAGGATAGGTAGGTCTAATTGTGGTCAACTTTAGCATTGACCACTTCGGCTAAAAACGGTTTAGAACATGTAAGTTCACCCGAAGGTCAGAGCTCTGAAGTCACGAAGTAAGACACATGGCACACACATTGAGAGACCACATCATCATAGTCCATGTCAGCAAGACCACATCGGCAAGGACATGTGGCACATTTAGATGGTGATAAGTGTCAAGGTCCAGTTGGCATTTTAGATATACGTAAGTCACAAATCTAAGTGACACATGGTAGCCACTCAGCCAATGCCATATCAGCAGTGATATCAACAAGCTACGTCACTTCAGGAGTATGTCCTTTAGGGGAAATCATTTTCTACAACCAGCAACTGCCTAAAACACTGAAGGATGAAGTCATTCTCAATCGTTGATCAATCCCAGGTAAAGGACGAGGACAAGAGCCATTCACAACTGTCGATCCGAGATACATATCAATGAGTATAAGATATTTTGGAATTCAACCAAAGTGGTTTGGAAAACCACCCTTCCAAGCTCTGTAATGATGTTTGTATGACACGTGGATAGGCGGTTTATGGTTTGGAGGTTGGAAGAAGATGTATCCCTCGCGCAAGTATAACTCCGAAATAATCCTAGCCATCCATCTCAATGTTTGATTAAGTCATAGCCATTGGATTAAGCCAGTGGAAGGATAGTGTAAGGATTGAAGCTAGACCATTGATTTGGTTCCGAGAATCATGTTAACCATTGGATGAACCATTGTGAGAGGTAACCACTTCGGGAAGTTCAAAGTTTGGAAGATTGGATGCTTGTAAAGGAGAAATCACTCGAAGGTCGAATTCCGGAGGACTAGGTTCCAATCCCTGGTCATGAGTTACGAACACATCAGCTATGAGGTGCTAGGAACATCACTTAAATTAATAATCCTACGGTCCTAGCTCCTGGACTTGTGAAGGTTATTAGAGTAGGGAAGTGTTGATAAGTACTCCGACGAAACTTACTATAGGAGGATTGAATGATTGCAAGGGCCGAAAATCCCAAAGGATGAGGTAACGAAGAACTTGGCTCCAACCCGCTGTCAGATAAAGGAAAGACAAAATCACCTGAGACTTAACTCAGTTTCTTGTAGAAAACTTGAGAATAACACCATTATTGTAGTAGATAGTGGAGTAAAAGTATGATTTTGATATGTTGGAGAACTGGGGACACAACAAAAGCATGGGAACAATATAAGGAGTTGATCCATACCTATGATCAACTTATGAGGACAAATCAAGATTAATTAAACCAAGAAACTTACATGATAAATTAATAAAGGAAGAAACTAATTTATGTTAATGAAAAGGTATAATGATTCATTGTCAAAATACGGAATGATTCAAAATCGCGCCAATTGGAAGACTATATATAAATGAGAAAGAATGGTGAGAAGAATGTGTCTATGTAGTCCACATCAGAAGATCAAAATAGAAGCAGAGTCCAAGAAAAGGAACTGATGATACTGATGATGTGAGGGTGGAAGGGAGGAGAAAGGAAGGATTTATATCCTTTACTAGATAAGGGATTTGGTGCTTCCTAGGCTTGGTTCCCTAAATACAAGGGAGTTGGTGCTTCCTAGGGTTGGTGCCCTAAAAACAAAGGAGTTGGTGCTTCCTAGGGTTGGTGCCCTGAAGAAGGGGATTTGTGTCTCCTAGAGTTGGTGCTCTAAAAAGGATTGGTTTCCTTCACTATTATTTACAAAACCTTGTAATTCATGTTAATTATCTTTATATAATTGATTTCAGTACAATATCGTTGTTGATATATTGTGGCGTCTCATAAAATAACAAAGTAATTGATAATTGTTTAAAAAGGGTAATACCGATTCACCCCCCCTCTTAGTATTTCCAACATGGGTTAGCCCTAAAAGAAGGAAAGTGGGTTAAGTTGGTTAGTAGGTAACCCCTTGAGGAAGCTACATGGAAGCATAAATAAGAGAGAAAGGATCTCTCATTAGCACCTATTGAATATTATTGAATATCTATTTTGTGAAAGGTTATTTGGGCAGGTATTATTGATAGAGAAAAGTGCGACAGGAAAATTGTGGCAGAAAAAGTGCGGAAGAAAAATCACGGCAGGAAAAGTGTGGTAGGAAAAGCGCAACAGGAAAATTGCAGCAGGAAAAGTGTGGCAAAAAAATCACGGCAAAAAAACCAAGGCAGAAAAAGTGTGGAAGAAAAATTGCAGCAGCAAAACTGCGACAAAAAAAGTGCGGAAGAATAATTGCGGCAACCAAATTGTGGTAGAAAAACGCTACAAGAAGAAAAAAAGGCATGGTTTTCATATGTGTAGTGTTTAATTTATGAATCTAATTGAGATTTTTCCTTGCAAATCTGTTGGATGCCCTCTTGGAAGTTTAGTGCTTGTTGTAGAGTTGATCTTAGGCAGATCTACTGAAGTTTAGTATTGGTTCATGTTTGAGGGATTTTGGTTGAGGTATGTTGTTGAAGTTATTAGTACAGATAGAGTTTGTATAATAGTAAGTTTATAGCACATGGTTTGAGGTCTAGACTTGTGGTATAGTGTTTGAGGTATATGTGATTAGATCAGATTGGTTGATGAGTATACAGTGACATGTTTCTTAGTGATAGATTTGACAAAACAGGTTGTGACTGTGACATATTCAGTTTCTACATTTGAAACTTATGTTTCAAGGTGGTTGGACGAGGCAAGGATAGGTGGTTGTAGCCACCTTTCAGTTGTAGTCGAAGAAAATAGGGGGTTGTAGCCTCCTTCTAGTTGTTGTTGGATTACTAAGAGGGGGGGTTGAATCATTAATAGAACAATTATAATCCTTTTTAAACCAAATAATCCAATTGTTATATCAATGTAGAATTATCATCCAATAATGAGCAATGAACAAATGAACAATTATACACATACACAGTACACGAGTGTTTTACATGGAAAACCAAAGCGGGAGAAAACCACAGAATATTTTTTCTTATATGTCTTGAAGAATTACATTCATTGGAAGCACCAACTTCCTTTGTTTTCCATCTACAACTGGAAGGAGGATCCAACCCGCTAGTTTCTTGGGCTACAACGTGAGGGAAGATCCAACTCCCCAATTCTCTGGCTACAACCAGAAGAGGCTACAACCCCCCATGTTCTCTAGCTACAACTATAAGGTAGCTACAACCACCTGTCCTTACCCCATCCAACCACCCTAAAGTAGAAGTAGAATGATGGAACCACTGTCACACTATCAATGTGAGATATACCACTGTAAACTTGTAACCATGCATCAACCATGCATCAACCTATACCTCAATCTGTAATCAACTTGTACCAAAAACAAGTGCATCAACCATGCACCAACCTGTACCAAACAATTTGTAATCAACATGTACCATAAAAAAGTGCAACCAACCATGTACCAAGTATGTACCAATAATGTGTCAACTACTCACCAATATGTACCAACATCATCAACTATACACCTCATGTATGTGCCAACTCATCAACTACTTGTCTAAACCATGTACCCAACATGTACCTTAACCAAAAGACCTCATCAATTTCATCATCCAAATATGATTTGTAACTATGTAATATACCTGGTGTATATGATCACATACCTACATACCTTCCTTAACTTTAACAACAAGAGACTAGCATTTTCATCAAACTTTTCTTTAGTCTCAAATGACTAGTTTTGGATTAGTCAACAACCCTAAATTGAAATAATCATAACTTTGTACCTATAATGAATAAAGACCTGAAATGGATAAACAATGTTCTTCAGTTTGTTTTATTCAATTCCTCCAGGTGTCACTACTTGGAACCTCTCAGAAAATGATTTATAGAAAAAATGGCATACCTTTCTGAATTCTGGCTTATTCTAGAGAGCGACCTTGTAGAGCACGCCCTGAATGGAATATTTGTTGAATCGATATTAAAAAGTTACATAGAATACTACAGGCTATACTCTAACCAACACATTTTTTCTTACTTAATTTGGATCTGTTATGAAGACGTTATGACGTTTTTACCTGAAACACCGTTTTTAGACTAGTTTAAGGACTATCCAGAAACACGATTTTCCACAGAGTGTAACTCCAAAAATACAACGACCCACAAGATTAATTTTTTACCACAGATACTTGGATATGTTTCCTCACTGGCATAGAAATTTCATGATCTTAATCATTCTATAAAACAATTTATTGCAAAAATGGTGAGATGACCTGTAAATAACATACCTTAGAAAGCATCATCAAAAGAATTTATCCTTCCTTGAATTCCAACCTTCTTTTCTTCACCTTCCCTCATAAATTCGGCTTAGATATTGTTTGGTTACCTTAGACACCTATATATATTCAATATTCTCAAGTGTGATCTAAAATGAGAGAGCCTTGCCTCTTATTTATACTATCCAGGTAGCTTCCTTAAAAACATCTTCTAGGTCACTTTGCCCACTTTCATTATTTCAAGGTTAACCCACTTCTAATTTCTCCATTAAATTTATTATTTAAACAATTTATTTTGTATTCACTTTGAATTATAGTACACTCATCACTTCACTTTATTATTTACCTTCTAAAATCTCTTAAACCACTTTGACTACTTTGACCTTTTGGGGCTTCTAGATGACATATGAGGGTCATCCAACTTCGTAAGGACATAATTTTCAAACCGTGAGGAGTTATGTGATGTTTCTCATACCACCATAAATGGAATGACATGTAATATCCATATATAATAGTATTACCAGAAAATATATCAAAACTCATACAGTTATCCATCAAACAAACTTGGGTCCATTACCCAAACCTGGGTTCTCCAACTTCTTATGGCCATAACTTTCTAACCATGAGGAGTTATGTGGCGTTCCACTTACCACCGGAAATGGAATGACAAGAAATATCCATATAGTATAGTTTCACTAAAAAATTCACTGACCTTCATCTCATTATTCCACAAATAATCATGGTTTCTCTAGCCATACTTATAGGATAACTCAATCCGCAAAGTGTCTTCCTGTGAGGGAGTTCACCATAAGGGAACCACTTTGGATTTCATCCTTTGTGCTCTCAGGATTTATTCAAGGGTTTAAATCAATGAAAACCAACCTTAATCAACAATCTCCCTCTTTGGCATTGATGGCAACACTCTAATGCAAAACTGAAATTATGTCATGCAATACTGAAATCATATCACTCATGCTCCCCCTGGAAACATGCCTCTGTCCTTTGCATCTCTGTGACCATTGGTCCCCCTGGAATGATGCCTTTGTCCTATGCATGTGATGAATCTCCCCTCCTTTTTCATCAATGGAAAAGGTATATTTCCATCTGGGGCTTCTCCCCCTGACTGAATTGTCCTCTTTATGGTGCTTCATCGTGTACATATAAGACATATAATATCAGCATTCAAAAGAACTCATTTTGGAGTCAAAATATATCTGGGTCTTTGGAAAAGATACTCAAGGTATTCCCATGGAAATGTTTTTGTAAATATGTCTGCCACTTATTCTTTTGTGCCCACATACTCAATTCTAATGTTGTTTTCTACAACCTGCTCTCATAGAAAGTGATACTCGATTGGAATGTTCTTTGTATTGGAGTGCATCACCGGGTTATTTGAGATACTGATGGTGCTTGTATTATCACAATATATTGGAATGGGCTCATCATACTCAACCTGTATAGCTGTCAGAGTTTGTTTCATCCAAAGAGCATGTGTACAACATGATGTTGTTGCAATATACTCTGTCTCAGTTGTAGATAAAGATATTGATGATTGTTTCTTCCTTAGCCATAATACTAAACACTCACCCAAGTATAAGTATAATATTGCTCCACTGGTGCTTTGTCAATCATCAATACAACCTGCCCAATATGCATCTATGTAGGCAATAAGTGATAGATCCTTTCCTTTTAGATACCTAATCCAAACTCTTATGTTCCTTTGAGATATCTGAAAAATCCTCTTCACTGCTAATACATGTGATTCCTTTGGTGTTTCTTGAAATCATACCACCTGTCCAACTTCCTGCATTACATCTAGTCTGGACGTTGTCACATATAGTAGGATGCTAATCATTGGCCTGTATTTCCTCTGATCCGTAGAATTTGAATCATCATATTTGATCAACTTGCATTTGGTTTTCATGGGAGTGATAATTTGTTTGCAATATTCCATTCCAAACTTGTTTAGCATTTCTCTTATATACTTGGTTTGAGAAATAAAAATTCCTTGGTTGCTTTGACATATCTGAAGTCCCAGAAAGAAGGATAGTTCTCCAAGTAATTACATTTCAAATTCATTCTGCATATCCTTTGCAAATTTCTAGCTTAACCTGTCATCATCACTACCAAAAATAATATCATCAACATAAACTTCCATTAATAAAATATTACCTTGACTTACCTTGATGTAGAGGTTGTTTTCTGCACTTCCTTTTCTGAACCCAGCCTATTGTAGATATTTATCCAGTCTAGAATACCATGCTCTAGGATCCTTTTTTAGAACATACAAGGTCTTCTTTAATTTGCACACATAGTCATCATTCTCTGACAACTGAAATCCTTCTAGTTGTTCAATGTAGACTTCTTCTTCAAGTTCCCCATTTAGAAAATCTTATTTTACGTCCATCTGATACACTTTAATATTTTTGGAGCATGCATAAAACATATTTCTTCCATTCTAGCAACTGGGAAAAATGTCTCTTCAAAGTCGATTCCTTCAATCTGTGCATATCCTTTACATACCAATCTAGCTTTGTTCCTTGTAACTTGTCCATCTTCATTCAATTCATTCCTGAAAACCCATTTTGTGTCGATCACATTCTTATTCTTTGGTCTTGGAACCAATTCTCAAGTGTAATTTTTCTCTATTTGATCCAATTCTTCATTCATAGCCTTATTCAAAAATTCATCCTTGTTGGATTCTTCAAAACAGTTGGTTCAATTGTAGATAAGAGTGCTAGGTGTGTTTGTTCTAGTGAACGGATTCTTCTTCTAGTCTCAATTCTTGCATCTTTGCTTCCGATAATCTGATCTGGAGGATGATTCTTCTGTACTCGTATGTTGGGTGTCTTTGGAGACAGTTGTTGAACTTTCTCTTCTGCTTCTGTCAGATTCTCTTCATCTTCCTCTTCTACTTCTTTTTCATCTTCTGCTTCAATTTTGAAAGGTTGTTCCATTGATTCATTTTCTTCTTCCTTCAATTCTGGTCTACCTGTTTCATGAATTGTTACGTTGATGCTTTCCACAAATTTGTTCAATCTCATATTGTAACACTTGTATGATTTCCTTGTACTTGAGTAACCAACAAGTACTCCTTTGTCCACACGAGAGTCAAACTTTCCCATTATGTCATCTTCTCTTTTGATGTAGCATTTGCTTCCAAAAACTCTGAAGTGCTTCACATTTGTTGGTCTTCCTTTCCATAGCTCATAGGGAGTTTTGTCAATTTTGTTTATGAGAATTACTCAGTTTTGAATGTGAATTGTTGTATGCATTTCCTATGTCCAAAATATATATGTCAATTTGGAATCCATTAGCATTGTTCGATCCATTTCCTGTACTGTCATGTTCTTTCTTTCAACAACTCCATTCTGTTGAGGTGTCCTACCAACGAAGAATTTCCTTTTTATTCCATGACTGTTGCAATAGTCCATAAATTCCTTTGAAGTGAACTCTTCTCCATTATCAGATCTCAAGCATTTGGTTTTTGAATCCATTTCATTTTCAACCATTTCCTTGTAGATCTTAAAGTTTTCAAAAGCTTCTGACTTATTATTGAGAAATAAAAATGCAGTCATTCTTGTATAATCATAAAATAATAACATAAAGTATTTCTCACTGATCTAGGTGGATATCGGTGGCCACCCACCTCTTCCACCTGGCTCAAAACAATTTTCTGACAATTTTGGCAATTTACTATTTTTAGCAGTTTTAACTTTCGGGGCCATTTTGAGGGCCTAAATTAAGGTTTTTCAGGATCGATCTTCTCAATTATAGTAGAATGCGTGATTGATCCCCAAAACTGAATCTCCTCGGAGATACCTTTCCAACAGGATATCATACACCTAAAACGGAGATCGTGTGCAAAACTTATGACCCCAGGAAGTTGATGTACTAACTTACCCAAATGGGGCCCACGTGACTTTTGGCGCTTCATCTCCTAGGGTTAGGTTTTCTGATGTCTAGGATTTTTGGCATTCCTGTTTATTGTAAAAAGTCCTTCAGAGCCTCATTGTAATCATATTCTTTTGAATGAGTGAAATCATCACATCTCTTCTCAGAGATAAGTTGTTGCCATTCCAGCAAGCTTGTTTCCACTGCATTTTATAGTTTCAGATTATTTCCTTATTGAATAGAAAACTAGTTCTACTGTATCTCTGTTATTTTGTGTTAAGCACCTATTAATAATCTGTAATCATTTCGTTCTAATCATAAAATCCATATCAGTGGTATCAGAGTGGTCTGCTTCTTGTCGTCTTAATGCATGTCCCTAACGAGGTCAGAATACAAAGAGTTGGGTCTCGAGCTTATTTCTCTTGAGGAAAAAATCTCTCGCACACTCAAGCGACCTCTCATGGCAGAAGAAAAAAAATATGAAGGGATAGGAGATCCTTTCAAACTATTGATTGAGGAATCCCTCACACAACAAAGGAACGAGATGATGGATAGTTTCGTGCAAATCCTTCAACGACTACCAATAGGTTATGCATCTTCTTCGAGCAGAGGTGCCACCCCCTTGAAGGTACAAATAAACTTCGATATTTCTATATTTGAAGGTCAGATAGACACAGATGTTGTAGACAAGTGGTTGAATCTACTAGAAGGGTATTTTTCTATCCATAACTTTTTGAATAGAGAAAATATTACTTTTGCGCTCCTCAAAGTCATTCCCCACGTCAAAGATTGGTGGGAAACTTTCAGTGAGCAAAATGAAATAGAGGAACCCTCACTATTTACAGTCATGACCACCTGGGATTCTTTCAAGGATGTTATTAAGGAACAATACTACCCTGTTGGAAGTTATGATGACTTGTATACCAAATGTACCACACTGCGGCAAGAAAGAGACCAAGCAGTGCTAGATTTCATGAATATCTTTCATACCTTGCGCATCAAGCTGGGTATCAAAGATTCAGAGTGACATATGGTGCTCACATATTGCGGTGCTCTACATAGATACATCCATACCGAAATGGAATTTTTTCACATCTTATCCTTGGGCACGACCTACCGATATGTCGTCAAAATCGAGCAGAAGCTCAAACAAAAGACGCGACAATTTGGGCGTGGGAACCCCTCACAACAAAAGCCGGGAAATGGCAGCCCCAACCCATAGAACAAAGGACAAAGAAAATATGGACAGTATCAAGACAACCAGTCCAAGCCACAAGCAAAGAAGGACACCGGAAAGACAAAGAAAGATATCAGGAAGTGGTGTGACTTCCATAAGAGCCCTTGGCATAACACTTTTGATTGTCGCTCAAAGCAGTCACTGGTGGCTGAAGTGAAAGCCTCTGAATCAGATGCGGGTTCATATTCTGACCCAGAACCAGAAAGAGGAAGATGGATCATTGATGTGGAACCCAGTGCCACCATTGCTACCACCAAGCTCCAACCTGGTGAACCAGACGAGCCAGAAGAAGGATAACTTCTCTTCCAATCACAAATGTGGGTAAAAGGCACCTCATTGCACTTCATCATGGATTGTGGTAGCCAGAAGAACCTCATCTCAGCAAAGGTCGTCAAGTGGTTGGCCCTGCCGACAACACCACACCCATAACCCTACACCATTAGATGGCTCCACCAAGGAATCTATCTCTGCATCATCAAACAGTGTCGATTGTCGTACGGCATCAAGCCCTTCAAAGATGAGGTATTGTGTGATGTTTCTCCTCTCGAAGTTTGTGATGTTATTTTGGGCCAACCTTATTCATGGAAACGTCATGTTGTATATGAGTCTAGGCCTCGTAGTGTTATTATTACTTTGAACCATAAATTGTATAGGATACCCGAGGCAGTCCCACCTAGTGATATTTCCTTGATCTCTACTAAGCAATGCAGGAAGGTCATCTCTCAGATGGGGAATTTTTTCTTCTTCATGATTTACTCTCAGAATAAGTGAAATATCACAGCCACATCTAGGGTCTTTGTGGCTGACCTCTCCACACAGCAGAAGCGAGTAGATAAGGTCGTGGAAGAATAATATGATATCTTCTCCTCACCTACCGGGGTACCTCTGCACTGTCGGGTCAAGCACCCCATCGATTTGACCCCTAGCACACTGCTACCCAATGGGCTAGTCTATCATCGCTCTTTGTTAGAGAATGAGGAGATCAAGTGACATACCCAAGAACTACTCCACAAGGGGCACATCCATCCCAGTTCATCACCTTGTGGGAGACCAATCGTGTTGGTACAGAAGAAAGATGGAACCTGGTGACTCTTCATTGATTATCGGGCTCTCAATAAAATCACAATAAAAAACTGGTACCTGATTCCCTGAATCAAAGACCTCCTTGATCAACTCACGAGGGGCAAATAATTTAGTACGATTGATCTGAAGTCTGGCTACCACTAGGTCCCAATAGAACAAATAGATGTATGGAAAACCACCTTCAAATCAAAGGAAGGCCTTTTTGAATGGTTGGTCATGCCCTTTGGTTTGACAAA
>CBVK0100830810.1:0-25446 GCA_900067695.1 Picea abies
CAAAGGAAGGCCTTTTTGAATGGTTGGTCATGCCCTTTGGTTTGACAAATTCTCCAGCCACTTTCATGAGGATGATGTAGGATATCCTGCGACCATTCACCAATACTTTTGTAGTGGTGTATCTGGATGACATTCTCATTTACAGCAAAACTTAGGCCGAACATTTGCATCATATTCAGCAGGTTATGCACACCCTGCAGTGGCACAAGCTATATGCCAACTTGGAAAAATGCTCCTTTGACATGGACAGGTCCATCACGTGGGATACATAATTGATCAACATGGTGTACATGTGGATATAGCCAAGATCCAAGTCATCCATGACTGGCCAACCCCAACCACACTCACTAAGCTTCGGAGCTTCTTGGGCCTTGCCAGTTTCTACCGCAGGTTCGTGTTGGGATTCTCCCATATTGCATGGGCCCTCAACCAAATAACCAAGGGTGGTGGTAAGCAAAAATTTGTGTGGGGTTGGTACCAACAACAAGCATTCAATGATTTGAAGAAACACTTGTGCTTAGCCCCATTACTTTCACTACTAGACCTGCAGAAGCCCTTTGAGATCGAGATAGATACTTCAGACTATGCGATGGGCATTGTTCTCACTTAGCACAGCCACCCCGTGGCCTATCATAGTGAGACACTATCAGATGTTGCCCGTAAGTACCCTACTTATGACAAATAAATGTACTCCATTGTGCAAGCCTGCCGCCAGTGGAGACATTATATTCTTGCGAAGGAGACAATCATCCACACTGATCATAAGCCACTGCAATTCATGCAGACACAAGGAAAATTGGAGAATGATCGCCATCAAAAGTGGTCCACATACTTGCATCAATTCCACCTCAACATCAAGTATAAAATAGAAAGCACCCATTGCATCGTTGATTGCCTCAACAGACTGCCAGTCACGGCACTCACCACGGTGATATACTTATGTGGCCATGAGACCTCTGGATGGCCCCAACTCTATGAGACAGACCTAGACTTCGCCACCACCTACCAAATATTGCGTGAAAACACAGTTGTCGATAATTTCCATCTTCGATATGGGTTGTTGTGTTTTCTGGGGCATATATGTGTTCCATCAAGCGAGCGAGTGAAGTTGATATGGGAATCCCACTATAGTCGGGTGGTAGGACACTTCGGCATCGAAAATACAGTGGCGATGCTACAGAAACATTTCTATTGGCCGAAACGTCGACAAGAGGTCAGCATGTATATCAGGTCCTGCACTACCTGCATTATTGCCAAACTGACCGCTAAGAAACAGGGCCTATTCACCCCTCTTCCTACTCCTGATAGGCCATGGGAATGCATCTCAATGTACTACATGTAGGGCCTCTCGTCCACCAAGAGGGGAAATGATTGTGTTTTTTTGGTTGTTGACCGCTTTTCTAAGATGGCGATTATGTTTGCCTACAAGAAGAACATCACAGCAAAGGCCACTGCCAATCTCTTCTTTCAACGAGTCTGGGTACATTTTGGAATCCCACAAACCATTGTCTCAGATCGGGACAGACTATTTCTCAACACATTCTGGTCGAGCCTTTGGTCATTGCTGGACACCAAGCTCACCAAATCCACGGCCTTCCACCCCCAGACAGATGGCCAAACCGAGGTCGTCAATCAAATGATTGTGCATATCCTTCACATGTATAATTCAAATCACCCTCACACATGGGATGAGATCCTTCCCTATGTCCAACATAGTTACAACCAAGCCCTGCATAGCTCAACCGGCCACATCCCCTTTCAGGTGGGGTTGGGATTCCAGGCATTATCTCCCATAGATGTTGCACTTCGTCACCTCAACCGAATCATCTCCTGCTCCAACTGATGCTAACAAAGCCACCCGGTTCATTGAGTAGATCCAGCACATCTTCCAACAGGTTCAGGATATCCTACAGAAGTCCAATCTCAAGTAAAAGTAGTGCAATGATCAACATCGGGTGCCACATAAGTTTCAGGTGGGCGACAAAGTTTGGTTGCACTTGTAGAAAGAAAGCCTTACAAAACCCCATCGGAAGATTTACCCACTCCCTTATGGTTTGTACACCATCACCAAGGTCATTGGGGATAATTCTTTTGATATCAACATCCCTCCTTTCCTTGGCCTTCACCCAGTGTTCAACGTGGATCTCCTTCGCCCTTATTTCCTACCATTATTGGACACCTCAGATGTAGTAGAGAAGATGACACCAACAAAGCTCAACCCTGACTGCATACAAAAGGAATCCAACAATCATATTGTGGATACACAGATTAAGGTCATGCGACAACAAAGGATCCAGCTTTATCGAGTCGTCAAAGCAGGGCAGCTCCTGCACCAAGGCAAGTGGCTCACCCGAGGCCAAATTCAGAAGAAATTTCCTCATCTGATGGGGGAACTCAACTCAATGGATATGATTTCTTCCTAAGGAGGGAGGATTGATCTAGGTGGATATCGGTGACCACCCACCTCTTCCAACTGGCTCAAAATAGTTTTCTGACAATTTTGGCAATTTACTATTTTTAGCAGTTTTAACTTCTGGGGCCATTTTGAGGGCCTAAATGAAGTTTTTTCTGGATCAATCTTCTCAATAATAGCCAAAGGCATGATTGAGACCCAAAAATGAATCTCCTTGGTGATACCTTTCCAACGGGATATCATACGCCTAAAATGGAGATCGTATGCAAAAGTTATGACCCCGGGAAGTTGATGTACTAACTTACCCAAATGGGGCCCACATGACTTTTGGTGTTTCATCTCCAAGGGTTAGGTTTTTGGATGTCTAGGGTTTTTGGCATTCCTGTTTATTGTAAAAATGCCTTTAGAGACTCATTGTAATCATCTTCTTACGAATGAGTGCAGTCGTCACATCTCTTCTTAGAGATAAGTCGCCACCATTCCAACAAGCTCGTTTCCGCTGCATTTTACAGCTTCAGCTTATTTCCTTATTGAATAAAAAACCAGTTCTACTGTATCTCTGTTATTTTTTGTTAAGCACCTGTTAATAATTTGTATTCATTTTATTCTACTCATAAAATCCAGATCACTCATCTTTTTAAACCCTTTGTTGTAGTTGGTCCAACTAGATCAGTGTGCACACTTTCCAGTGGTCTTGTCGTTGAATATTCCTTTGATTTGAACTTGGTCTTTGTTTGATTTCCTTGTTGACAATGCTTGCATAAATTGTTGGTTGGTTTTGTGATATGGGGCACTTCTCTTACTACTTCTCTTTTGCTAAATTTGATAAGGTTATCAAAATGTATGTGACCCATTCTTTTGTTCCATAGCCAACTTTCATCTTCCTTCCCTAGACAACACTTTTCATTTCCAATTTCACTTAACACATATATGTTGCTTGAAGTTCTTGCAGCTATAGCAATCAATTTTTTTGAACCTTATTTTCTTATCTCACACTTTTGTGAATTGAAAGTAACTTTATGACCTTGGCCACACATTTGACTCACACTTAGAAGACTATGTTTCATATCTTCTACTAGTAGAACATTTTCTGCCTTTGTATTCTTGTTCCCAATTCTAATTGTTCATTTTCCAATGATTTTAGTTGAATTATCATTTCTAAAGGAGACTAATCCATCTCTTTCCTTTATTAATGTAAGAAACATGTCTCTATCAACTATCATGTTTTTTGAACAGCCACTATCAACATACCAACCACGTTTCTTTTGCTTAGCTTGTAGAGCGAGTGTGCATTCTTCATTTCTATATTGATTCTGCTTTCTTATCCATGTCTTATTTTGAGGTTCCTATCTGTGACTGTTTTTATTCTGTTGTAGTTCTCTAGGAGGGACTGTCATTCTGCAATATCTGTCCATGTGTCCAAATTTGTTACATTTGTAACATTCCAATTTGGTGCTCAAAGATTCAAACCTGTTGTAACTTCTTCTTTGTGTTTCACTAGGCCTTCTTGGATAACCCTTTTGTGTATTACTTTCAAAGTTGTTTATGTTTCTATTGTTAGCTATTCAATTCACAGCTTTATGTCCAAAATTCTTACATGCATAACATAAGCCAAAAAATATAGTTTGATACCTAGGAGTTGAATATCTTCTGAAAGGAGGTGCTTTTATGAATCCTTCTTCTTCTTGAGGCCTATCTATCTATTGTTGATTATGAAATCTGAATCTTTTCGGTGGAGGACTGTCTCTGTAATCTTCCTTGTATATCTTCATATCCCCTTTGATTGTTTCTGCATAGCTTTTTGGATATGTTTCTTGCTCTATTTTTCTGGAGCTTGATCCCTTTACTGTCTGATTGTATCCAAGTCCGAACTTTTCAAGATGAGATTTTTTACTGTTGATAATGTCATCCAAAACTTTTGAGCTATTCTGCATATTTTTCTTTTGAATATCCTTTCTTAATGTGAGAATCTCTTCTTCCAAATTTCCAATGATCTCGTCCTTTTCTTCTAGCTGTTCTTTGAGTGCTTCTTCAATTATTTTATCTTCTTATATTTGAACCTTCAAATTTATGATCATTTTTCTAGTTCATGAGTGTCTTCTTTCTTGTCTAGTTTCACTTGTAGTTTCTTGTTTTTCTTCTTTTCTCTTCTGATAACTTCTATGGCACACATCAATACTTCTCGATAGTCAACTTCTGCCTCTTCAATTTCTTCTTTGACTTATTCATATTCTTCTTCGGCTTCTTCATATTCTTCTTCGGAGTCTTGTTTAACGGAGTCTTCTACTGCCATGAATAGAACTCTTCCTGTCTCAATGTCACTAACTTCATCTTCATCTGATGATGAGATGTCTTCTTTGGTGCATAAGCTTTTCTTGAAAACTTTATTTGCAGTTATTTTGCCTTTATATGTTTGTTTTCATTTTGAGTAACCTTCATCATTTCTCTTTTTCTTATTTGGACATTTGTTAGCAAAATGACCAATACCATCACATTAAAACAAATTAAAGGAAGATTACCTCTATACCTACCATTAGTTCCCTTGTTCAGTATTTTGACGAAGTTGGCCACTTCTTCATCATCTTCTAAGACGTCACTGTTGTTCCTACGTTCTTCTTGCTGCTTTTCCTTTTTCTTTGATCTTTTGGATGCTTTGAAAGATGCTTCTTTTACATCTAGATTTTCTTGTTCAATTCTCATTTCATATGTTGTGAAGATTCCATGCAGTTCATCCATGCTTATTGAGTTTAGATATGATCTTTCTTCTAGTGATGATATCTTAGGGTCAAATATCATAGAAAGAGATCTTAGTACCTTCTGAACAATTACAGATTCTTTGATTTCTTCTCCCAATCCTATGATTGCATTCATTGTTTCATCAACTCGTATGAAGTAGGCTACAATATTCTCATCTTCCTTTATCTTTAGTTGTTCGAACTGACCTCTGTAACTTTGAAGCTTTGTTGCTTTGACTTTTGAATATCCTTCATAAATATTTTGAAGCTTGTCCCAAATCTCTTTAGCAGATTTACGATGTGAAACTTTGGTGAATACCATTTCACTGAGACAATTCAGAAGTGCATTTGTGGCTTTGGAATTATTTTGACCGAGTTTCACTGCTTTGTCATTTGTTAGTGGAACTGTTGGTGTTGTGTATCCATCTACAATTGATTGCCAAATTTCAAATCCTTGTGCATGTATATATGTCTTCATCCTTATGCTTCAAAAAGCATACTTTTGTCCATCAAACTGTGGTATTCCATTTTTATTCAAGTTGTTTCTCTCCATGATCTACCTTTCAGTGGTTAAACTATTTTTTGAAGGAACCTACACTGATACCAATTGTTGGATTACTGAGAGGGGGGGTGAATCAGTAATAGAACAATTATAATCCTTTTTAAACCAAATAATCCAAGTGTTATATCAATGTATAATTATCATCCAATAATGAGAAATGAAAAAATGAACAATCATACACATAAAGTGTTATATCAATGTATAATTATCATCCAATAATGAGAAATGAAAAAATGAACAATCATACACATAAACAATACACCAGTGTTTTGTGTGGAAACCTAAAGCGGGAGAAAACCATAGAATGTTTTTTCTTATCTGTATTGAATAATTACATTCATTGGAAGCACAAACTTCCTTTATTTTTCATCTTGTTGGCGTGGATTAGATCAGACCAGGGTTCTTCTTAGGTTACCAACAAAAGGTACTGTGTAGTCTAGAGCGCTGGCATTTTCATCTCCTCCAAAGAGAAGAAGTCTCACTCGAAGCATTGCTGAGACAGAAAGATAGGGAAGGGTAGGGAAAATACCAAAGAGAATCCATAGATCATCCAAAATGCATTCCTATTCTTGCGCAAGAGAAACATTAGATCTAAAACATCTAACCGCAATAATTGAACCTACTTACATTATGAACAACGCTTTAAGCATAGAACCATTAAATATAACTCATAAACCATAAAGGAACAATGTAATGCATAAGTAAACATACAAAGACACGTCCTATTTTGAAAATTTGGTTCTCCTTTATCATATTATCTCTGAGATATTTCTTGCATTACAGACTCAGAAGTACATAGAGATATTCAGTACAAACTCTTGTCTCTAGGCCTCATCCATAGAGTTCTAATTCCCCAACTAATAAGTCCCATTTATTACAAACTCTCCTCGTCTCGACTTACAACAGGTAGCAACAACTAATCCCAAAACCTTGGGCGACTCTGATAGATATGACTCAACTCGACTCTAATCAACTCATGAATGAGTGAACCAACGGACTAAACAGATGACAACGACATCAACCCAACCTAACCAACCCTTTTACAATTATATTCAGTCCTATATATAGTTGGGTTATGTTTTCTTATTCGGCTTGCTCACCTTCTTATTCCATTGCAACTGTTTGTTGCTTAGGTGGTGTTGCGCTAGCATCCGCAACTGCTTTCTGTTATTCTTCCTTCCATCCTCTGATGAAGTTTGTGCGACTCATGCTTATTCAAAACTTGCGCAATTATTTCTCAAAAATGAAGGGCCCAATAGGCTCTGACCACAATCCTTGACTCGTCATTGAGTCAAGCAATTGGTTCCTTCACATTCTCTAGGAGAAACTATTGCTTTCCCTTATCTAGATTTTCCTCTTCTTTGATATCTTTTGTTTGTTCCTTTTCTTCCTTTACCTCCTCAAGCAAAGGGCCAAATTCTGGAACCAGTTGTAATGCTCTGTGCTTTACTCCATGAAATATTTCAACTTTGTCCTACCATTTCCAGGTGAGGAGTGATGCTTCTGCCAGGACTATTGGGTCACTTATTTGTTGTACTCCTTTGGTTTAGCTGCAGCCAACGAGTTCCATTTAGAGTCGGTTGTTGCATCGACCTACTGCATTTGCATGTAGAATGTCTGAATGAATGGTCGAAATTCACGTAGATCTTTCTTGGCTATGGACTGTGATTCGTAGAGTTTATTCAGTTCGTTGTTGGCCTAATGTATTTGTGTTGTTGGGAAATAATACCCTACGGACTAACAAGCTAGGGCTAAACTTGCATGTAGATCATGACCCTCAAGAACTCACTTTTCACCTATCACCCCAACACTCAAACCCCTTTTTCACACACAAGCATGGAAAAGACCTACTAACCTTTTTTATCGACGTTTGATGTAGATCCTGCGTTGCGCTTTGTCTGCTTGCTCTCGCTGCTCCTTCCAAAGACAATCCTGCAATCAAGACAAAACACTACGCATGCATGCTATTCTTCTACCTAAGGGTTAGAGATTAAGCGTAAATAAAATAAAATATATATCACTCATGAATTGGGACGGGAAAAGTATTCTTTTTATTAATCTCAAGATGAATCAAGTTACAATAATGATAGAGACCGGCCACCATTCCTCGATCCTGATCCTGGGCTCCTCCTCTTCTTTGTCCTCCAACTGCTTTTCTTTAATTCTCCTTAAGCTTGAGGAAAGGCTAAAGGGTTGGGACAAATGGATTTGGCAATTGGGCAGAGTTTCTTTGATATAGTACCCCTACCCCTCCTTTTATAGGCTAGAAGGAGCTAGGGTTTTGGATGAACTCTCGGCCATGCATGGCTGGGAGTTCCAGTTAATTGACCCAAAGCTTTTCGTCACGTCGGCAACTTCCCGTTTTTTGTGATTCTGAAGGAAAACGCGGGCTGTAGTGGGCCTGCTAGCATTTTCCCATGGGCTGTAGTGGGCCTGCTAGCATTTTCCCACGGGCTGTAGTGGGCCTGCTAGCGTTTGCCCGCGGGCTGTAGTGGGCCTACTAGCATTTACTTTTTAAAAATGGAGTTTTTAGAAGAGTTGTTCAGTAGTTTTTTGGAAAAGAAGGGATATGAGTTGGCCTGATGCCAGGTAAGCATGTGTGGTGCAATTTAGGGTTATAACAGATGCCCCCTAATGTGTGAGGTCAGAAGAGCATCCGATGGCCGAAATACATTACCAATTCTTTACCAATCTGTACTAATATGCTGAATGAGTGAGCCCGGGAATCAAGAATCAGGAGGTGTCGTCTGCAAAAAATATCAAATGTCTCACCGAGGCGGGTATACCCATGCTCAGGATAAAATAGAACCATGGATACCAATCAAATACACTGTAGATCCATGTCCAACAACTATGAAGAGTAGCCGCGAACAATACACAGTGGAGCTACATCTTGAAATCAGAAAGATATACATATAAAGTATCCATCTCCCATAAGTTGATTTGGCCTAATGGCTGTACTTCAAAGTTTGAGAAACAACTTCAAAATCTTCTAAAACTTGGGTAGGAGTGTAATATGAGTGTACGACTGCACTACTCAGAGGTCTTCGACGGCTCGTCGATTATAGACTTCATAATCTTGATGATCGGACTGAAGGCTTCAGTGATTTCGAACAAAGACTTGATTGGACCTTCAGGATGGCCAGGTATGTGGACAAGAGACATATTGCAGATAGGTCGAGTCAAGCTTGGTGACAAACTTCCCTTGGACAATAGCACGAAAAATGATAAGACTCAGGCAACATATTTGTTAATCATAAGTCTACGAAGCACGAGGCAATGCAAACTCTCCATATGTTTGGAAGAGTAACCAAACGGTGGAGGACACAACTCTGTATAGCGAGAAAATCTTCCTAAGGTCGTACTACATCCCATAGTCTGATGAATCAAATGGACAGATGTGCATTATCCAAGGGTGACTTACGATGCTGCCAATAAAGAAAATACTTTTCCCATCCTCTTTTTGGGGTATATTTTATTTTTTTGTTCTTTTTGATGATTTTGAAAGAATAAAGGAATATTACGTTACAATGGAGGAATGAGCACAACAAACATACAAGATCAAGGCACAAGGACAAGACTGATGTTCTAGGAAATGATACTCGGGAAAAATCCTCCAGTGGCCAAAGGTGTTAAGATGCAAAGGCAAACTGTTACTAAGTTGATGGGTAAAGGATGCAAATGCGGTTGATAGAACAAACAATCGTAACGTCCTTCGATGTAAGTTTAATGAGCCTAGAGAAGGGAAGCTCGGTGATTTTTCATGTTTAGAGAGTCTGAAAAAGCATAAAAAGAAACTCCATTAGGGTACCTTTTTTGATAATAGTCTAGTCGGTTCGAAAAAGGGGTAAACTAGCACCGATTAGATGTCAATTCAAAACCATTTTAACGAGTGTGACAAGGACAAGATCACTCGGCTATTTTTTCAATTTTAAGGAGTCTGAAAAAAGCTTAACTATGGACTCTGACAGGAATATTATTCTGGACCATTATAATGAGTGTGAAGGAATAAGGTCACTCAGCGATCTTTTCAATTTTAGGGAGTCTGAAAAGAGCTTAACTATGGACTCCGAGGGGGTTTCTTTTTCGTAAATTTAGTCTCTCAGGCCCGAAAAAGGAATAAAATTATACCTGAGGATACTCTTCTAAAGAATGGGAATTCAATAGAGTATTCGTTTGTTCGTACAGTTGACCGTCTGGACCGAAAAAGGGGTAAACTATCGTCGGACAGACGTGACTTCAAATTTCAGTTTAACGAGCATGAAGGGTCACAAGATCACTCGGCAATCTTTTCATGTTTAGAGGGTCTGAAAAGGGCTTAAAAGGAGACCTGTTTAAGGAACGTTCTTCTGGACCAATTTAACGAGTGTGAAGAAACAAGGTCACTCGGCAATCTTTTCATCTTTAAGGAGTCTGAAAAGGGCTTAAAGAAGACTCCATAATGGTTACTTTTCTTAGTTAATCCGGACAATATCGAAAAGCATAAATGCAGTCTCGTCGGATGTTGCTTTCGGATCTCAAAGTGAGCTTGAAAAACAACAAAGTTAGCTCATGATAGACTCTTTGTGGGTCGATGCCTAGCATCTCCTCGGGGGTGTTGTATGCTTCGATGAAAACATTGTCTATGACGCTAGGGGTTCTGGAGATTTTGATAGGTATCATTTCAGAAATGGTTTCCATATTACCCTCAGCATAGATCTTGTGTGTAGCTAAGGGATTAGTATGACAAGACCTATCTCCAGTCATAGTCACAGTGAATTCTCCTGCTTTGATTCGGCTTAACTTTGGGAGGAAATACAATCTGTGATGAAGATCATCCCAAGGTTTGTCCAGACTAGTCATTGCTTCGATTACTGCTTCGTCAGAAGGAAATACTAAGTCTAACGAATCGGTGCTAGCAAGAGAACCCTGAGCCCAGATAGGCTCTAGAAGTGGATCCAAATATTGTGCAGGAGTTGTATCAGGAGTAGCTGAAGCGTGTTGGACTAAAGAGTATGCTACTTCAGCGGCCGACAAGGGCATGGACATGCCAGTGTACCCTATCTCACCCATCGTGGCTGATGGGGAAGGAAGAATCCACGGATCCTGAAAGTAAGTCGTGCGGAATGATGAAACATGGAAAATCTCAGCCTTGTGGTGAGTTGATATAAACTTGACATCGCCATGAGGAGGTGGGTAATCGAAAGTACCCATCAAATATGGACACAAACCAGCTCCTATGTTAATGACACTGGCTTGAAGATTATCTATCATGGGAACCATGGATGCCCCCAAGGTTGGGTCAGGTCGAGAGAAGGACAACTAATCAATGGTCACTATCCGGCCTTCATGTGGAAACAATAAGACTCGGAAAACTATAGCGACCACTTCCTGCATGGCATAAGTCCAACTACGACCTAACAAGAGATTGTAGTCGATGGGGGCATCGACTACCTCTACTTCGATGCACACGGTCTTCCCTCCTAACTGCACAGGGAAAGAAGGAATGATGCCATGTGGTCAGAAAGAACAACCGTCGAACGCAGTGAGGAGAGTAGGTGATGGAGACAACTCAGGCTGACCAATGGCTTTCCAGCATGCTAACGACATAATGCAAGTCGAAGCACCCTCGTCGACCACCGTGCGGAAGATATTCCATGTAAAAAATTTCGTGGGATGAGCCACTACTATCTGAAACGCGACGTGGTAAGGCAGACGAGGTTTCAAGTCAGTCGTATCTAACATGATGGTACCCGGGTTACAAGTCTCAGTAGAGGCTAAAGCAATCAACAAGGCTTTTCTCTGAGTGGGGAAACTTTGGAGTACCTCCAAAGCAGACATAGCACAAGGAGTTTGGGATAAATCTTCCACCACAGAGTAATTCTGGGCGGCCCTTGCATTTGGATTGTGAGAAGCTTGCTTAAACGCACCTTTTGGAATGCGTGTAATTGTTTCACTCAACGTCTTCTTGATCTGTAGAGGAAGAGATGGGATCTTGGCTTCTTTTCCCTTCTCAGAGGCGCTTGGTTTACTATAGTCATGCACTCTAGTCATTATTAAAGCATCACTTTTAACCATATCTACATTCACGGAAGAGGAATTGTTTGGGGGAGGGCAGTTTTCTTGGCTGCCCCCTTCGGCACTTGTAGAGGCTTGAGTTAAATTTTTCCCATGCTGAAAGGCATTAGTCAACACAGGCTGCTGTTGCTGTGTGACAAACTTCTGGGCCTTCGCAAGTCAAGGACATAGATGGGTCGGGTGGTCTTCCGCACATAAGTTGCATGGATACCTCGCCTTCCTTGTTTCTGTAGTGCCCTCGCCAGCATTATCAGTGGGTTTTTTATCCCCCTTACCCTTCTTACGTTGTTTTTTCTTCCCTTCAGACTGTTGGGTGGCCTTTGGGTTAGTCATCTGTATGGAGTGTACATCCGACGTTTGGGTAGGAGGAGAAGCCAAAGCAGTAGTCTGGCTGGCTGCTGAGTGTTGTATAGATAACTGTTGCAATTGCTTTGTCAATTGCTCAGCGGGCTTAGTTTGTGCCGAACCAACGATACCGTCGGCATGTGGTCCGGCTCTCTGTCTGGTTTTATCTAGTATCGATCATGGTGCATCTGGAAGGATGTTGTACAGTAAACCAGACTGAGAATAGATAAGCTCAAACTATTGAGCCCTCATGATGGCATCTTCTTCGGAGAAAACCCTAGAAGTTGCGATGTCTTTGGATAATTGCGGTACTAAAGACTTAAGGAACCACTCAATCAGGAATGTTGGTGGAACTGGTACTTTGATTAGACTCTTTCAGCGTCGCCACTCTCGAATATGATCAAAGATGTGGTCCGCTGTCATCTGCTTGAAATTGGATAGCAACTCTGTGCCGGCGTCGTATCTCACAGGTAACTGAAAATGGTTAAGGAAAGCCATTGCCAGTTCGCCAAAAGAAGAATATTGTGAACGATCAAGCTCTATGTACCATTTCGTGGCACTCCCAATAAGAGTGCGTTGAAACAATCGCAACTGGACGGAGTCATCTTTCAGTGAGTTAGATGAACACCAAAGGTGGAAAGTAGTCACGTGATCACCTGGATCTTCGTTAGGCTTGGCCTCAAACTTTGGAATGTTCGAAGGCAACTTCATTGGCATAGGAGTCCAATGCGGATCGTGACAGATAGGATCATTGAACAACCGTGTCAAATCTAGCAAGTGTAACGTCGCCAAGAATGGTAGTTTAGGTTGTTGCTGATAGCCAGGATAAAAGGGTCCTAGAGTTTGATTGGCACCAGGTTGCCAGGAAAAGTTTGGCTGCTAGCCCGGATTCTGGTAGAAACCATGGCCCTAACCAGCGTAAGGGTTTTTCATCTGAGGAGACATCATTGGTTGATTCCCCATGAAGGACATAGGATGTTGGGCATTCATCATGTTTGACGGACTTTGGGAAGGATTACCTCATACCGGTCCCAAGGGGAGAGGCATAGAAGTCTGCCCGGGGTTCCATTGACTGTGGAAAGAATTACCCCAGAACGACATTCTAGTTGAAGGAACGGATCCTTGTCCGGAGTTCCAAGGTCCTGGTATATGTGCCCCTAATGCAGGAATAGTACCCTGTGCCAGAGTAGACTGTCCAAAAATGGGTGTGCCCCCAGATGGGAAAGCAGTGGATGCGAAAGCGTTATTACCAAACGTCCCGTTCCAAACAAACGGTGACGAACCTACCGGCAGAGTTTTTGCAGGTGTTCCTTGACTACCGGCTCCAAATGAACTCGTGTGTGCAGGCTACTCAGCGGACTGCTGATGCAATCCACCAAGCGAAGGGGACGAAGGAGGGATATGAACTCCACCGTAAGGAAAAGCATTGAAAGGGACAGGAATTTCCCCAAGTTGACCTTGCAAAGGAGCGTTAGATCTCCCTGCCCCCAGACCCAAAGTCTGTAAAGTGGAGGAAGTGAGTGCAGGACTTGTACCTGAACTAGGCATACCGTATGAAAATGGAGGGCCTGTCGCACTAGGTGTGTAAGGATTTGTGGCCGCTGTGATAGATGGGGTCGGTCCACTCTACAATGTAGTTGCGGCCGAGACCATGGCGGCCCAGACCGTCGACAAAGGCAAGTTAGGAGAAGCTTCTCCTGTGGTAGCAACGGTGATGGGAATGGAAGAATTCCCAGAGGAAGTAACAGAGTTTGGTTCCATCACTGGGTTAGGCACTGACAGGCGTTCGTAGAATTGAATTGGCACAATAATATCCGGCCAAGTATCAGTGGATGGGGTCTCAACTACGCCAATATTGGTGGTTGATCCCTCTGGGAGTTGTTCGGGATCAATGGTTTGAAACTCGATTGCTTCGAAAGACCCTCGTCGGTCTAGCATCCACCTCAATAGTGGCGGGGGTGGCTCCAGTATAACCGGCGGCAGGCCCAGAAGCCTTCGTGACCGGCGGAGCTCTGAATCATCCACTGTGTGAGAAGATTCACGACATGCTAAGGTAACACACACTAAAAGAAGCCCCTATAAGATAAGATAAGCAATCACTAACTATTTTGAAGAACAGTTACAACAACCAACACTAGAGCAACTTACCGGTGCTAGTGCAACTCGAAAACGGAAGCACCCTCCGGGTATACTCTACAAAGTGTGGCCCGATGTTTGTCCTAGGTACCGCAGTATACCCCCGCAGTCACCCGTGTATGTCCCTAGAAAATATTGGCAACTAGTTTGCCAGCATGTGAACAGTCACCAGGCGGGTACAGTCGATAGTCGGGTAGACCACAATGAGCAGGGTATCAAGCCTGAAACCTGTCAAGGGTATCGAGAGAAAATGGTCCAGAAGACAACTGAAGACCTTGAACGGATTCGAGACCCATGAAGCCCCGTGGCAAATGAAAATGATGGAATCCCTTAACAAATCCTCGATATGTGTTCTCCACTACGCTCAGTCCATCTTTGGAGGGGTTATCTCCACTACCTTTCCTTACGCGACCTCGTGTTTATCCCCTGTGTTAGAGGGGGGTCCCGGATAAATTTCTGTAACTAGACTTCTACACTCCCTATTGACAGACTCCAATGTTTGGTTTGAGAGGCCTTGGAGAATTTACTGTCCAACCTATTCCAAGGCCCTAGTCCTGAGCTAGTGTATGCACCCTACAAACAAAAAGTCTAATTGATTTTAATTAGTGCTACTTTTAATGGGATTTTTAAGTCACAAGGTATGAAAGTCAAACTGATGGTGTGTAAAGACTCAAAGCAAAATGAACAAGAAATGCTTGGAAACAAAAACTTTTACAAATAATGCAAAAACCAGCAACTTTTCAACAAGAAAGACTTCTTTTCTTTTCAACTTTCCTAAGATTTCATGCAGCAAACACCAAGTAATTTCACTCAAATCTGTGAGATAATTATACTCTAAATGCAGTGCAAAAACTTATGAAAAAAGACTTCTTCCTAGCTACTGATGCAACAACACAATCTTCAAACCAAGAAGAAAATGAAACAAAAGAAAAAAAAAAAATTTATTTAATTGCAAAATGAAGCAATAAAGGGAAAATGATGACAAGCACAAAACCAAGAAAACAAAATAAAGTTTTGGCTTAAAGTGCAGATCGCAACAAACCAGAGCAAAGACGCATAAAGGCAATCAAGAAAGCATCGATTCTAACGCTTGTCTAAAAACCATAACACTGAATTTTTTCTTTTGTCTTTTCTGTCAAAACATCAACTAATAAAAGCACCGGCTAAGGATAAGAGGCCCTAACCTGTTGACTGTGCATCCCCAGACTCAAACCCTGAGAGGAATACTTCTCACCACAGGAGGGGATGACTGCCCCACCCAGGCTGAAAAGCAACCAATCAAGCCCACGACTGTCACTGAAACAGCACGCATGCAAACGTGTGTTGAGCTATAACAGCGCACAGGTACCCGTGGGCTAGACTTGAACAGGCCGCGGGTCTGTATAAAAGCCAAGAAAAAATCAAACACAGGAAACCCAGACCTGAAAAAGTCCTCTGGTATTGATAACCAGGGTCTCTTAAAGGCTTGGATGCTTCTACTTTAACAGAAAAGGAAAATGAATGCAAAAGAAAACACACACAATAAAGCAGACTGAAAACAAGACAGTAAACCAGCAAGACCCAGACAGGATCCAGAAAGCCCCCTGAGAAGGTAAACTTCTGACAGGGAAGAGGGGACTACCTCTCAAGCTTTCTGAGTCCTACACGCTACTGAAACCTCTGTAGCAAGCGTTCAAATGGGGGCTATAGAAGGTTAGGGCACGGGTTACACGCGGGTAGGCCTTCTGCAGGCCGCGTGTACCTCTGTGTGTCCCGATAATAAATGTCAAGCAACAGTCAAGGAAAAAACTGGTATTGATAACCAGGTTCCCTGCTAGCTTTGACCTAACAGAAAACAAAACAAACAAAGAAACAGAAAATTTATTCCTTAAAACTACCCAAAAACCTCTCTTGAATCTGGAAACCCGAAGAGTAAAATCTCCCCAGTGGAGTCGCCAATTCTGTTGTTGGGAAATAATACCCTACGAACTAACAAGCTAGGGATAAACTTACATGCAGATCATGACCCTCAAGAACTCACTTTTCACCTATCACCCCAACACTCAAACCCCTTTTTCACACACAAGCATGGAAAAGACCTACTAACCTTTTTTATCAACGTTTGATGTAGATCCTTCGTTGCACTTTGTCTGCTTGCTCTCGCTGCTCCTTCTAAAGCCAATCCTGCAATAAAGACAAAACACTACGCATGCATGCTATTCTTCTACCTAAGAATTAGAGATTAAGCGTAAATCAAATAAAATATATATCACTCGTGCATTGGGACGAGAAGAGTATTCTTTTTATTAATCTCAATATGAATCAACTTACAATAATGATAGAGGCCGACCACCATTCCTCGATCCTGATCCTGGGCTCCTCCTCTTCTTTGTCCTCCAACTGCTTTGCTTTAATTCTCCTTAAGCTTGAGGAAAGGCTAAAGGGTTGGCACAAATGGATTCGGCAATTGGGCAGAGTTTCTTTGCTATCTTTTTCCTCCTTCCAAATAGTACCCCTACCCCTCCTTTTATAGGCTAGAAGGAGCTAGGGTTTTGGATGAACTCTCGGCCATGCATGGCTGGGAGTTCCAGTTAACTGAGCCAAAGTTTTTCGTCTCGTCGGCAAATTTCTGTTTTTTGTGATTCTGAAGGAAAACGCGGGCTGTAGTGGGCCTGCTAGCGTTTGCCCGTGGGTTGTAGTGGGCCTGCTAGCGTTTGCCTGTGGGCTGTAGTGGGCCTGCTAGCATTTACTTTTTAAAAATGGATTTTTTAGAAGAGTTGTTCAGTAGGTTTTTGGCAAAGAAGGGATATGAGTTGGCCTGATGCTAGGTAAGCATGTGTGGTGCAATTTAGGGTTATAACAATTTGGTCGAACTTTTGTTGTTGCTCTATAGGGTCCATTGTGACCGCAACTTCCTTTTTGAGCACCTGAATCTTGGTGTGCACTTCCTCTAGGATTTGATTTCATCAAGCAATGATCCCCAGCCAATCGTTGAATTCCTTGAAGATTATGGTGTAGTTTGTTGTCTGCTTTTGTAGTGTTGCTTGGGCATTGTTTCCTTGTAGTATTATCCTCTGCATTTGGTCCTGTAGCTGTCGAGGCTATTTTTCTGCTTCCTGTTGGAATTGTTGTAGATTTTCTTATATCTAATATGTGCATGTAGTGAGCTATGTCCATTCCTCTGTTACACAGGATAGCCTAACTAAGAGGGGGGGGTGAATTAGTTAGATAAAAATTTATTTCTTTTTATTTAACAGATTACTCAATGAACACAATTACTGTATGTCTTGCTACAAATCATTCAAATAAATAAATATGCAATCACATAAACAAACAATTACACAAAGATTTTTCATGAGGAAACCCAAAAGGGAAAAACCTCTTCTTCTTATGAATGAAAGGAAAGCTCCAACTCCTCTTTACATTCTTATTTTATCTAAGCTACAACCCAGATCAGGCTACTACCTTTGTTTCTTCGGCTCCTACTGAATGGAAGATACAACTCCCGGATGTACAAGAACCAACTTGTACAGGAGACTTTTACAATCCCCCCTTGCTCCTCCCTACCACCCTGAAATCATTCTGTCACTAAGAACCTGCAAATCAACTCTTTATCTTCTCTGTCAAAGATTAAGCATTCAAACCCTCACTACAAAATTCATTCTTGACCATTAGATTTATCAATCTGTGTATGTGTCTTCCCTCCTCTGTCTTTTCTCTTCCTCAAATTTTACAGAGCCATATATCTCCCATAATCCTCTCTTCTTTCTTTTCTTGCAACATTCACTTTATATATCTTCCTGTATCATTAGCGTGAACAATCAAACCCTCAGGCTTCAAAGAATCAGTTACAATAACTAAATAACTTCCTTACAGTAATTATTATTGGCCAAGGCATCAATATGACAATATCCACATGATCAGTTTAAGGATTTAATCAGCACCGTTTGATGAACAATCAACTATTTTTCAGCGTTTCGACACTTCTGTGAAGAACTATTTTGACACTCCAAGTCTCAATCCCCAGTATTTTGGCATTTTGTATTTCATCATTTTGGCATCTTGCATTTCGGCGTTTCGGAATTTCTGTGAAAAAGTGTTTCGACACTCCAAGTCTCTATCCTCGGTATTTCGGCGTTTCGGCATTTATGTGACAAAGTGTTTCGACACTCCAAGTCCCGATCCCTGGTATTTCGGAGTTTTTCATTTCACAATTTCAGCATTTCTGTCATGAGTATCCTTGACACTTCCAACTTCTGGTATCCGGAACTCCGAAACATCGTGGTTTCACATTTTTTCGTTCCATGTTTCGGAGTTTTAACCTTTCATATTTCGGCATTTTAGATTTTCGCATTTCATCATTTCGCGAGTTGGAATGCTATCGCATTTCCTTCCTTTGACTTCTGATTTCCCGATATCCACTTTTCCTTGATCAACAATCCCATGGCCTTTTGTGATCAGACGGTTCTGATCACATCAAGACTTCGTGTTTCATGAATTCACGTATCGCGATGTCGAAAGTTCTCTCAACTTGCAACCTATGAATTCTCGAATTCTGAAGGAACTCTCAGCGAACCACTGTGCAACTTCAAGTTTTACATTAATGACAAAACCTGTGAAAACTGACCAACATCCTCTTGTAACAGCTCGATCTATTTCTCTAGTTCTCTTAATTCACTGGCTTCGGGTAGGTCAAGTGCAACCTTTCGAATCTCCGACCAGGCTTTTGCAAGTTTTTCCCGCACTTTTTCTAGTTTGAGCTGGGCTAGGAGTCTGTCACATTTTTCCTTCATTCTACATGTTTGTGCATAAAGTTGTTCTTTCCTGACGAGCTCAGCTGATCTCTCGGCATCCTAGAGCCTTTGCTCTAGTTGGTCTGTGGAGGCTCTGATTAGTCAAAACAACTATGACACTGGCCACTATACCAGGTCTGTGGATGATGGAGCTGCATCAGTGGGTACTTTCCATTGTAGTGGGAGTCCACTGGTTGTTGAATGGTCTGAGCCAGTTTCTACCTCCTCCTCTGTTGGTGGTGTTGGTGCAATCCTCAATTTTAGGTCTTCGGGTAAGAGCGTCGGAACCTCGATTCTAGTTATGCAGATTTGCATCAATTATGCACATTTTTGGGGGTTCTAGAGAACTTGCACCATCTTCACTTGCATGGTGGTCGTATCTGGCTCCGTTGTTGATTCTGGCTCATTGTGCGCATTTGGTATCTATGTATCTTCCAATGCTTCTGTATCATGCGTCGTGATTTCTGGGACATCCTCACCCTTGGGTGGTGAGGGGATTTGCGGGTTATGGTCGAGTTCCATATCTTCTCTGCTTCGGTTGGCTTCTTCCTTTGTTGAAGACTCAGGTTGTTGTTCCTGGGGGTTCGGATTCAGGACATCCATCATCATGGGTTGCTCTGATGTTTTAGGGTCAGGTTCAGGAAATTTTGAACTGGGCTTGGGGGATTCTCTGGTTGTCTGTGGGGATTGTCGTTCCTCTGTATCAGGGTGGTCTATATGCATCAAATCTGTGATTGTGGTCTAATGTGAAATGGCGGTGAGGAGGTTTGGTAATTGGAGTGGTGGGGGTTTCTCAATGATGAATGTATCTAGAATTGTTTCAGGGTCCAGGTCATCTTGAATGTCAATGACAATGGTGGATTTGGTCATGGCGTGGGTTCAGGGGGCGGCAGATGCAAGGGGTTGTGGGTTCAGTGGTTTGTTCAGTGAGACCCCCATTCTGTGCCTATTCACCATTGGTTCAGTGCTAAGCACAGCACCCAGGATATCGTTTACCTGCGCTCCTGACAACACGGCATTGGGTGGCAACTGTCGGGGGGGCGGTATTTTCCTCCACTCCAACTGCAGTGTTTCTTCTTCCTCCTCTGAATATTTTTCTGTCAGGCCATCTGGCTTCTTTAGCTCGAGGCCTGAGCTCAATCCCTCTCTTGCTTCCTTTTCTTTTTTCTTGAGCAGCTCGGTAGGCAAAATGTAGTGCATTCCTAATTTACATTGGCCATGACATCACTTCTTTATCTAAGGTGTCCTCATCCAAATAGAATGGTAGAATCGGTGTGTGAAAATGTTCCCTACTGGTATGCCTTGGCCAGATGAATGTGTTGTGCCAGTTCATGCTGAATGAAATATTGCTCATGTTGTTATTGAGGATCTCCTATGGGATGCGCGGCCTCTATGTTGCGTCTATCATAGCATTGTACCATTTGGTGTATGTTGCATTGTTGAGTGTTGTGTCCTCCGAGTCTGGTATGGCCTACCATGGCTCAAACATTTTTTCCAGGTGCCCTTTATCTGGTATTGTTGGTTGTCTGCCCACAGGTGACTTCCATTTGAGCATTGTGAATGCCACAAGAAGCAATCCATAGGTAAAGCTGCCTCCTTTCTCTTGTGCCTCCTCGCACGCTACTAGTAGTTCTTCCAGTAAGAAGCTACACCAATTGATCATTGCTCCCTGTGTGCAAAAGTCAGTGACTGATAGCACATCTAAAGTGCATTCACCCTTATAATAGGACCTCATAACTTTGTTGTCTATGACATGGAAGCCAGTCCGGACTATTTCAGGTAGTATTGGCTCGATGACTATTGTGTGTCCTCCTCTCTTTGTATTGAACTTCTCATACAGGATGAGCTCTCCTTTCTTTTTCCCATGCTTGCCAGGGCCCTGAAATCCCTTCAACACATCCTCTCCTTCGGAGGAGAGTCCAGTGGGTTGTTGGATATATTTTGCATGGATTGGATATCTCTTATCCATCCATAGACTTCTGTCATGCACTCTTCTTGTCAGGAACTTCATGCAGCGCACAATTTTTCCTGTGGTGCCAAATACTGGTAAGTCTCTCAGGTTCGTGATGGTGGAGTTGAATATGTTGATGAAATCCTTTTTCGATATAAAGTGCATATCTCTCGTTCTATCTGGAGCTAACTACCAAAAAACATCTGATTGCATCTGTGGAAACAGGGTTGAATCTGTAAGGTCAAGGTCGAGTAGCTTGACATGCTCTATATTCCCTTTGAGATCAACTATAATCTCAACCCAGGGGTCACAGAGCTCATCTGGTACTGCATCTTTGGTCATGGTGCTCTGTCTTGTTGTGGCTCTTGGCATTAGTGCTTCTATGGTTGTTAAGAACTAGGGCTATGTTTACAGTTTTCGCAATGGTCCTAACTAGTTTGCACAACTGAGTTCGAAAATGTCTATGCTTGTTTTAGAAACAATACTTTCTCAGCTGAGTTCTGAGAATCTTATGGCTGGCTTAACAAGTAAGTTTTAGCAATACTGTGTGTCATCATGATCGTATAGATGTAACGAGGTGTGAGTTGTTCGACAGGACAGTTTAATCCAAGTAAATCTAATTGGGCGATCTTGGTATTTACTTTGTTTGGGTGGAATAGGAATGTGGCCGAATTGAGATCGTTCTATTTGTCAGGCAAGTATCCTGGCACAAACTTCGATGGCATCTTGGCATAATGCATATTTGTGGCTTAACGGGCGACAATTAGGGTACTGGTCTGGCAATAAAGGGTGTGATTGGATTGGGTTTGTGTGGCCCTTAACTCAGATTGGATTGGGATTCATGGCCCCTCCGACCACAAAGGTTGTCCCCGTCATCTATAATGATAATCATTAATGGACTTTCTCACATTTTAGGGTCTGTATTTTTGAATCATCAATTTTGTATCAACCAACACTTAAACAAAACAAATGAACTATATGTTATGGCGCAACACTGCGCACATGGACATTATTAACTGAATTTACAAAATTTCAGAGAGAAAATGAAACTCAAATCTAACTATTGTAAAAGCTTCGTCGGATTGGAGCGATTGTCCTTCTTCTCAGTTTTGAGGTATGTAGGGCTTCAGGCAAGTGTCATTCACCCATCATGGTCGGAGAACGCCATCTAGTTGTGTGATTCGGACTACTCTTGATGGTCGGATCTTCGCAACTATGAAGGGTCCCAACTAGTGCAGGTGCAGCTTGCCAAGATGCTTCTGGTATCGGTTGTCGTAGAGTAACACCTTTTCCCCTTGTGTAAATACCTTGGTATTAATGTTTCGGTCATGCCAATATTTTTGTCTTTCCTTTTCAACTGACTGATGGAAGTCTGCCAGAAATCTGGTTTCTTTGATTTCTCGTAGCACCGCAAGTCTCTACACCATTGATTCTTTGTCTGTCATACGTGTGGCTTGTGCAATATATAGACTTGGAGTGATGAACTCTGTGGGAACCATTGCCTCTTTCTCATAAACAAGATGGAATGGTGTGTATCTATAGAACTCTATCATCCCAGTCCTCTCGGTTTGCGCAACAGACCTTTGTTAGTCCCTTTTCCATGATTTTATTGAAGGCTTCGACTGTTCCGTTGGTGTGTGGATGGTATGGACTACTCTTATGGTGTTGAATCATAAAAAATTTTGTAAGTGTTGTTATAGTGTTGCTAATGAAATGAGTACCCTGATCGTTGGTTAGGCTCCTGGGACATCTGAAGTGGGTAATGATATTTTCGAAAATGAACCTAGCAGCAATACCCGTCGAACAGTCTTGTACCATTGTTGCTTCTACCCAATGAGTAAGGTAGTCGGTTGTGGTAATGATGTACCTTTCCTTCAAATGTTTAGTTGTGGAGTTGATTGGCCCAATGAATTCAACTACCCATTTCTCAAATTCCTGTAGCACTCTAATGGGTTGTAATGGAAGTTCATCTCGTCGTGACGGCTTGCCCACTCTTTGAAAAACATCACACAATATGGTGTATGCTTTTTCATCTTTGAAAAGTGTTTCCCACCATAGTCCTACCTGTAAAACTTTATGTGTTGTTTCCTTTCCTCCTACGTGTCCTCCTGCAATTCCACTATGGCATTCCCAAAGTATATCGTTCCTTTCATGATCTAGGACACATCATCTAAAGATGTTGTCTAGTCTTAGTTTATACAATTTCCCGGCGATCAGATGATAATCTACTGCTCTGACAACCATATGGTGTTTCTAGGTTGCGGAATATGTTTCAGGACATGCCTCTATACTGAGAAAGATTGTTATGTCCTCTAGATATTCTGGTATGGCCTCAATTCTGAAAAAATATGCATCTGGGAGCTGGTCATCCACTTCTCTGCCATTTTCTCCTGACTCTAGTCTAGATAGATGGTTGAGTCTGACATTGCATCGTCATGGCTTGATGATGACTTCAAAGGAAAATTCCTGAAATAACATGAGCCATCTTCAAATTCTTCCCTCCAACACAGGTTTGTTAACTAGGTATTTTAATGTTGAATGATCAGTAAAGAATTTGAAATGAGATCCTAACAGATAATGTATCAATTTATGTAAAGCGTAGATCATTGCTAATCCTTCCCATTCTGTCGTTGTGTAGTTTCACTCTTCTTGCGATAGCTTCCGACTCACAAAGTAGATAGGGTGATCCATAGCACCATCTCCATGTAGTGTTAGGATAGCTCCAAAGGAAATTCCTGAAGCATCCACATGGATGTGAAATTCCTTCTCCCAGTATGGGAATATCATAATCGATGATGTAATGAGTTTCTCCTTAAGTGTCTCAAATTCTTTGTCACATTCGGGAGTCCACCAGAACATTTCATCCTTTTTCAAGAGGTTTTCCAAAGGTGCAGTAATGTTGGCATATCTTTGAATGAACTTGTGATAGTAGCCTATATGTCTGAGTGTGGAGCGCAACTATTTAATACTCGTAGGTGGCATCATATTTGAAATTGCTGCAACTTTAGCTCGGTCTACCAATACTCCTTCTCGGCAGACTATGTGACCCAACAAATTTCCAAGTGGCACATAGAAGATACACTTCCTGAGATTTAATGAGATTTGTAACTCTCTGCATCTGTCAAACATTAGCCTTAGCAGTGATACATGTTACTTAAGCAAACTATATATTGTCCAATCATCCATATAAACTTCTATGAACTTGTGAATGAACTCTCTAAAGGCTTCTATCACAATCCTAGAGAAAATTATAGGGGTGTTCTTTAAACCAAATGGTATCACATTGTATGCAAAAGATCCCCATTTGGTAATGAAGGTGGTTTTTCTCTTTTCCTCTTCAGCAATCCTAACTTGATGGTATCCGAAGAATCCATCTATAAATGAGTATGCTTCCTTCCTCGCAACCTATTCTAGAACCTTGTCGGTAAAGCGTGTTGGGAAAGGGTCATGCACACAGGCTAAATTGACACTTTTGTAGTCCACACAGACTCTAATATCCTCAATGTATTTCTTTCTTTGAATGACTATCGAGCTAACCCATTATGCTTCTTCTATTGGAAAAATGAGACCTACTTCTAGCATCTTATCAATCTCCTTCTTGACTTTCTCCTTTAATCTGGGGTTAAGATGGTATGGCCTATGTCTGACAGGCTTGGATCCTAGTTTTAACTCAATCTTCATTTCTCCCATAACTCCTTTGATTCNNNNGGATCCTAGTTTTAACTCAATCTTCATTTCTCCCATAACTCCTTTGATTCTCTTTAATTTTGAAAAATTCTTTGGGAACAAATCTTTGTATTCCCTCAGTAAGCTCTGTATTTCCTGATTGGTTTGCTCATCCCAGTAATCTCCTACCAAAGATATTTTGGGTTGCTCTTCGGTCCCTATGTTAAGCTTCTGCAATTTCAATGGGTGATTGTAGGAACTGTCGGTCTGGCTAGGTATTGTGTTTTGGATTTTTTTGTTCCCCTCAGTCTCTTTGATGGCTAGCTTTCTTAGTTCTTCTAATTCATCTAGGATTTCTGAAGCTTTGCTAATCTGATAACATTCTATGGGATTTTCAATCAAGGGTAGGTGAGGTTTACTCTGACATTTTTTAGTATGCTTGGGACATACTACAAGATCTGATTTGTTATTACTATTGGTTGTAAAAAGAAGTTCTTTAATATTTTGTAGGACTAGTTTGATCTCGGGTTACTTACTTGTAAATGAGAAATCTTTGCAAAATTGAGTTGCCAGTGTCTGCCAATTGTAGTTCTGTCGTCTGGTTTCCTCATGTATAAACCAAGATTTCGGGATGGGACCTAGAGAATGGGGGAATACCTAGACCTAGAAGTGAGAAGGTATCTCTGCAGCCTACCACTCTGACACACACTATTGAATGTGTATCCTAGGGTCTGATCCTCCCCTGCACAGTTGCACAATGTGGACATCCATCTGCATCTTTAATTCTAACTGCTGTGAGATCGGAAGAG